>PVHY01008706.1:0-60075 GCA_004024945.1 Uropsilus gracilis
GGATGCATTGAGTCTGTATATTGCTTTTGGTAGGATGGCCATTTTGATGATGTTAATTCTTCCAATCCATGAGCAGGGAATATCTTCTATTTCCTTATGTCTTCTCTTTTTTATAGAGCAGTGTTTTAAAATTTTCTTTGTATCGTTCTTTCATGTGTTTTGTTTGGTTTATTCCCACGTATTTAATTTCTTTTTAGTGCAATGGCAAAAGGGATGATTTTTCTGATTTCTTCTTCTATTTGGCTTTTGTGTATAAGAAAGCTATGGACTTCTGTGTTTGGATTTAGTATCTTGCTAACTTACTGAACTGGTTTATTATTTCAAATAGTTTTTCTGTGGATTTTTTGGGGTTCTCTATATAGAGAATCATGCCATCTGCATATAATGATAGCTTAAGTTCCTTTTTTCCTATTTGAATCATTTTATGTCTTTCTCTTACCTTATTGCCCTAGCTAAAACTTCCAGTACTATGTTAAAAAGTAGTGATAAAAGTGGGCATTTTTGCCTTGTTCCAGATCTTAATTGGAATGATTTTAGTTTTTCCCCATTTAGGATGATGTTCGCCATAGGCTTTTTATATATGACTTTTATTATGTTGAAGTATGTTCCTTTAATCCCCAATTTTTCAAGTGCTTTTATCATGAATGGATGCTGGACTTTGTCAAATGCTTTCCCTGCATCTATTGATACAATTATGTGGTTTTGTTTTTCTCTTTGTTGATGTGGTATATTATGCTATTTGATTTCCAGATGTTGAACCATCCTTGTGACCCTGGGATAAATCCCACTTGTTTATGGTGAATAATGCTTTTTATGCATTGTTGGATTCAATTTGCCAGGATTTTGTTTATAATTTTTGCATCTGTGTTCATTATGGAAATTGATCTGTAGTTTTCTTTCTTGGTACTGTCCTTCTTTGGCTTTGGTATGAGTGTGATATTTGCTTCATAGAATGTGTTTGGCAGTTTTCCTTCTCTCTCAATTTTTTGGAAAAGTTTTAGTAGTGCAGACATTATTTCATTTTCAATGTCTGGTAGAATTCATTTATAAAACCATCTGGTCCTGGAATCTTATTTTTAGGTAGGGTTTTGATGACTGCTTCTATTTTGCTGCTTATAATTGGTTTATTTGAGTTCTCTATATCTTCTTTGTTCAATTTTGGATAGTTGTATCTTTCTAAGAATCTGTCCATCTCATCCAGGTTGTTGTATTTATTTCCATATAGTTGTTCATAGTAATCTCTTATTAACCTTTAGGTCTGTTTTGTGTCTGTTGTAATTTCTCTTCTCTCATTTATGATCCTGTTATTTGAATTTTTCTTTCCTTTGTGAGCTATTCAAGGGGTTTATCAATTTTATTTATTTTTTCAAAGATCTAGCTTTTGGTTTTGTTGATCTTCTGAATTGCCTCTTTGGATTCAAGGTTATTTATTTCTTCTTTTATTTTTATTATTTCTTGTCTTCTGCTGGGTTTTGGATGTTTTTTGTTGCTCTTTATTCCAATTTTTCAATTTGGGAGATAAGGTTATATTTTGGTTATTTTCTTGGTTTTTTTTTATATGGGCCTGTATTGCTATGAACCTTCCTCTTAGGTATGCTTTTGCTGCATCCCAGACATTTTAGAATGTTGTACATTCTTTGTTGTTTGCTTCGAAGTGGGTTTTAATTTCTTCTTTAATTTCATCAATTACCCATTCTTCATTTAGTAGCATGTTGTTCAGTCTTCAGTGTTGGATGCTGTCTTTGATTTCTTTTCATTGTTGTCTACGGCCATACCACCCTGAATGCACCCAATCTCGTCTGATTTCTTTTAATTGTTGATTTCTAGTTTGATACCTTTATGATCTGAGAAGAAAGTTGCTATTATTTTAATCTTAGTGTATTTATTCAAGTTTGTCTTGTGGCCTAGTATGTGATCAGTTTTAGAAAATGAATCATGTGCATTTGAGAAGAAAGTGTACTCTTTTCTTTGTGGGTGTAGTATCCTTAGATACCTATTGGGTCCATTTTACCTAGGTCTTCTTTTAAGGCTTTTTTGTCCTTGTGTAGCTTTTTTTTTTTTTAATCCATCCTTTGTTGAAAATGGGGTGTTAAAGTCTCCTACTACATATGTGTTTTGACCAATATTTATTTTCATTTCTCTTAGTAGCTGTCTTATGAATCTTGGTGCAACCTCATTTGGTGAGTATGTGTTGATAATTGTTATGTCTTTTTGATGGGTTGATCCTTGAACAATTAGGTAGTGACCTTCTTTATCCTTTGTTATATTTTTTATTTGAAATCTGCTTTGTCTTCTATAAGAATGGCTACCACTGCCTTTTTTGCCGGGGGAGGGGGCAATTGTTTGTAGAATTGTTTCCGTCTTTTTACCTTCAATCTAATCTTATCTTTTGGGATAGGATGTGTTTCTTTGAATCAGAGAATGTTGGGTTCTGCCTTTTAATCCAGTCTGAAACTCTGTGTCTTTTGAATGATGAGTTTAGTCCATTAACATTTGCAGTAATTATTGATGTTTGAGGTTCTAACATTGGGTTCCAGTGGTCATTTGGGGTTCTGCTTTATTTTCTTCTTTTTTTATTTTTCATTCTTTTTATTCTTCTGCAGGTTTCAGTCTTGGGCTTCTTGCGGGAGTTCTTGGAGTGGGGGTTTGGTGGTAGCAAATTTCAGGAGACTTTCTTTGTCTGAGAAGGTTCTAATTTTTTCTTCATTAAAAAAAGGACAGTTTTACTGGGTAGAGTATTCTTGGCTGGCACTTTTTGTTAGCGTGTTTTGAAGATGTGGTCTCATTCTCTCCTTGCTTGGAGAGTCTCTTCTGAGAAATCTGCAGTCAGTCTAAGGGGTTTGCTTTGTAGGTTATCTTTTTCCTCTCCCTTGTTATTCTCATCATTATTTCTTTATCTTTGGCTCTTGAAAGTTTTACTATGCTATGTCTTGTTGTGCTTTTCTTTCATTAAAGTAGTTTGGTGTCATTTTTGCTTCCTGAATGTCTATTTTCAGTCCTTCTTCAGTTTTGGGAAATTCTCCTCCATTATTTCATTGAAAAGCCTTTCAGATCCTATGCCTTTCTCTTTCTCCTTCTGAGATTCAAATTACTCCTATATTTGTTTTCTTAGGGTATCTGACAGATCTCAGATTTTTTTCTTCTATCTTCTTTGTTATTCTCTCTCTTTTTTCTTTCATCATCCTCTCTACTTCTGTTTCATCTAGTGTGCTGACTCATTTTTCTATCTTTTCTAATCTGCTTTCCTGGTTTTTCTCTGTATTTTTTGAGCTCTTCTATTGCTCCTTTAAGAAATTGTATCTTGTTCACCTTCTTATTTAGGGTTTCAATCTCATTCTTCTGTTCACCAATGATATTACTCATTTTGCTTCATTCTTTTTTATAATTTTCTACTTCTTCTCTTAGCTTGTTGAAAGTTTCTGACCTCTTGCTTTCCCCACTTTTTCCATCTTTCTTTTCCTCTTTTAATGCTTTTAGCAAGTAGATTCTGAATTCTTTGTCTGATAAATATAGCATTTCTTCCATGTCCTCCATGTTGTTTTCTGCAGATTGTTTATCTTTTGGTGGTGAGTTCTTCTTCTTAGGGCTTGTTTGAGTATTTACATTCTTCCTCCTTTCTATGTTTTCCCTTTGGGCTTGCTCTACATATTGATTCACTGCTGTTCTAGAATTAGATGGCATGGCAAAGTCAACCAAGTTATGATTATTTCTACCTTTTTGCTTTTGGTGCTGTGATGGATATATCTTGTTTCCATTGGCCAATTTGGGGGACAAGTTCCTATTCAGTCAGTGGATGTGGTGCATATATGTGGTTTCTATTGTATTGTCTATTTTCTTTCTTCATTGTTTCTCCTCTTTTAGATTGATGGATTTTAGATGTTTCTCAGTGCTCCCAAGTGGTGGCTTTATTTAGTGCTGTGTCTAGGGTTTGTCACATAAACCTTTTGTGTTAGGGTGTCTGGACAGACTTGGGTAGTGAGTGTCGTTGGTTCCTTATGGGGCTGGCACTTCTGGGTTGCTGTGCTGTGAGTTCTGGGCCTCTCAGCTGGAGTTCCTGGCCTTTTAAATCCAGTCTATATTAAATGATGAGTAATACTCCATTGTGTATATATACCACATCTTTTTCATCCATTCATCTGTTTAAAAAATGACAAATTTGATGAATTTATCAAAACATGGATGTGCCTAGAAGAAATCATACTAACAGAAATGAGTCAGAAAGAAAAAGACAGAAACGAAATGGTTTCATTATGGACAATCAAATGAAAGTACACAACAGGAGGGTGGGGACCAGTTGGAGCAGTCTGGGAAGGGAGGTGGTGGGTGACATCCAGTGATTAAAATGATGTGAGATATATATATATATAATTCAATAAAAATATATATATATAATTCAATAAAAAAAAACACCTCTTGATAAACTCAGTCCAAGCCTCAGCATCCCTGACTGAAGACCATTGAAATGCCAAATGGCAGACCCTCCCTGTCCCACAGGTATGTTACCTTGGCAACAGAGTTAGTCCTGTGTGACTGGGCCCTTCTGGGCTGCTGTGCTGTGAGCTTTTTGGCAGCCTCTCACACCGGAGTTAGAATCTGAATTTTTAAAATGCTTCCTGGTACTAGCTGTACTTTTGGTCTGTCAAGACTGAGTGGAAGCATATTTACTCTATTCCTATCATGTGCTGACACTTGACAAAAGTTTAAAATATCAGGAGAGTGGTGAAGAGCACTTGGCTCCTTGAGGATCATCTGGGGACAGAAAGATTAATTTGTAATTTCTGAATCCTGAATTTTTAGATCCTGGGAGAGAAAACATGCTAGGAGACATGCTGGCACACAAAAGATACAGATTCTTCAGAGAAGTATGCTGTTTCCCATTTCTATGTTAAGGAAAAACTGTGGAATCAGAGGCAACTCTTCATTCCACCCACAGAACATGTGTTACTCTGAATGAGAGGGAGACTTTTGCTCTGCATTCCTTAGTTCTAGTGCTGAAAACCTTCAAATCTGAAATATCTGAAATAAATTACTGGAATGTAGTACAAAATACATAAGATGCAAATATTCAGCATTTCATTTTGCAGTAATACTGACCATTATTAAAAAGTTGAGATAAACAAAGGGATTACTAAAATAGAAAGAAATCATTTCCTTTCTCCACTAAATACTGCTTATATTGACTTCCTTTCTCCACTAAATACTGCTTATATAACTAGACTTACTATCCATTTATTTAATTTCAGTTTCCCCATTTTTATAATCAAAATTTCTTCACTAGGATCATCCAAGCATTCTATAGATATCTTCATTAAAATGAATATAGGCTTGGAATAGCTCAGGAAAATAATTATTACTAGAAATTTATGTGAATCACAAACTATACACCCCACAGAACATTTTCTAAAACACCTGTTTATATCTTATACTTCTCATGCTAGGCAATAAAGAACACTAAAACTGGCCAAGGACAGTCTTCAAATAATTTACCAATCACTGCCTGAGTGCTTCAGCTATGCACACAATCGCCAGATCACTCAGGTTCAAGAACCAATAATAGGAATTATTTAGCAAACAAGGGAAAACAAAGAGTCCCTAAGACCATAAATGGACAGTTATCGCACCCCAATTTTTGTCCAGTGATTTGAAGTCCTAACCTAAAGGCATCCAAGATGGCATCCTCTGTCCACTTAAAACCTGGAATAGATATCCCAAAGAAAATATTATACTTCTAAGATTGTGTCCCCATCACTGAATATGTGGAACAGGAATCCCCAACAATAGAACCAAGATAGCATCACCTTGCCACTGAAGTCCAGGAACATGTCATGACAGCCAGACATGTCCATGACAGCCAGAGGTAGCAAGCCTGGTAACCCAACACATGACAAAAACAGAAGATGCTAACTCAGACTGCCAAGATGCACCTGAGGTAAAAGTAGTGTCAGACAAGTAACACGGAGAAGAGTAGTGACAATGGCCCACACTCACAGTTCAATTTTTCGCCCAGTTTGGGCCCTTGCTTTCCTTGACTTCCTCTCTGGTTCTGCAACAACAGAAAAGTAAAACTCGCAAAACTCTCCTCCAAAGTCAGCTGGTGGAAGTTTCTTCACATGCCCTTCTGAGACCAGCAATTATTGTCTGGAAGATCAGTGTAGTGTGGGCTGGATTAGCTGATCCCCAATATGACTAACTTCTGGAATGGCTGAATCTGTAAGGCATTTCTGCAGTTTCTTATATTCCAGAGTTTCTACCCTTAGCATGTGTGTATGATATGCTCACAGGAGTACCCCTCTGGTGCTATTTCTCATCAGTTGCACCTCAGGAGGCATCACCCATAATAACTTTTGGCTTCCATCTTGCCTTCAGTCCTGGGTTAGGATTCTGGGTCCTAAATCAGGGGGAACTTCTTTAATGATAGAAATAATGAGATGTCTTTTATTTTTAGATTCTCACAAAAATAAAATAAAACCATGTATAGCTAGATCCCTGTCAAAAACAGAAAATCTGAAGTGCATATTTATAAACAAAATGAGAGTGTAAAACAACCCTAAGATCTACCCATCTGCCAGCTTCCTTAAGGATACCAAATGTCTTCTTAAAGTCACAGAAGCTTCCCTCTGGCAGTATTTGTGTTTGAGAAGGTACTTTTTGGGTACAATAGTGAAACATGGTGTTGCTTATTCTAGCAAACTGAGAATATTTCTCAGACATCCATCCTGAAATCCTTAACTATTTCCGCATTAGACTAGGACAGAACTCCACACTATGCCTATCAAGACTTATGTTTCCCTGAGTGGTCATACAGGAATAGCCCCAGGATCCTGTCACTCTTAATTATTACATGATCTTTGCTATGAATCATTCATCTGTTCTTTCTCAGGCATCACTAAGAATTTGTCTGAAATACATTTAATGGTATATGAGAGAAAAAGGTGATGGAAATAAGAGAAAGTACACAGTTCTTGGTGAAATCATCATGACTTTTATTTTGAAATTCTGCAAGTTTACCTGTGCAAAATGTTTCTTTATTTTACTCTTTTCTTGATGAGACTGTTTTTTTAGAATAATTATTTTAAATTACTTTTATTTAAAACATTATGTTGCATATATACAGCTACTCTTTATAAAAGACAAAGAGATTCTCTGCATTTGCTCTTATTTGACTTGGGGTAATTGCTGTTTTGTTCTGTAATTTCAGAGTATTAGTCAGTGAGCTTGGAAGCCAAACCTAACTCTTTTACTTACTAGTAATTTGATATGACAGGTTATTTAATCATTCAGGGTCTTAATTTCCTCATCTATATCATGAGGGTAATAAGATTTTCCTCAGTGAATTTTTATGAGGACAAAATAAAGTAGGAAGAGATTATTAGCATAGTGTTGGCACCTTATAAATATAGTGTCTTTTTTCATACCCTCTGGTTGTAGGGAGTGCTTGAGTGTTTTCCACAAAAAGAAAAAAAAAAGACAGGCAAGGTTGAGTCCACATCCCAAAACTAGGAATCTGAAGCTTTTATAATGAATATCTAATGGGTTTATATAAACTGTAAGTATTTTTTAATTAGATTACTTTTCTGGAAATTTCTATACGTTTTACATCACTGTGTGTGCATGAAAGAGTAGCTATGCAATCATTCTCATTCCTATTTAGATAGAATAAGGTTAACAAATGTGTGGAAACTAGTATATTGTGTTCTATGTAGTGTTTCATTTTGCATATAATTTTTTTCACACTTTGTTGAGATAGAGCATGGAATATAAAAACATTCAGATTTAAACTGTAATTATTATGCATATACTCAAAAGTAGCACCAGAGGGCACTCTACCTACAACTGAATCATGTGAGAGCATTAAAAAAAATTTTTTTTACTACTCCAGTAGAAATCAAACAAACATCTTTCAACCATAATGAAAAATACTATATATACTATATATCTATATATCAGATTTACAATCTCATTGGTAAATGAAACTCACTTATCTATTTGTCAACACTCTTCTCTATGTACTCAAAATCCATTAGCATTTTTTTTCTTTTTTTTTGTCCTTAGTTCATGACATTACTGTTTAGAATAGTTTTCCTTTGCAGTCCTATTATCTTCTCATATCAAAATTTCACACATATGAAATACAACATAAAGTAAGTCAAAAGTAGAAGGATAAATACCAGATGATTCTACTCAGACTTGTAATATAGAGAAGCAAAACAAAGTAAGAGACAAAACTCAACGAGAACAAAATCTAAAAATCTGGTTGCAGAATTGAAGCTACCGGAGGTACAGAGATGAGGGTTGACACAAAGTGTAGAATGGGCGTAGTATGTTACAATGGAGGATTGTTGGAGCTTTGATAGTTGGGGTGCTGTGACAACATGCATCTAAAGAGGTTACTCAGATATTGAAGCATAAAAAAATCCATAAACTATATGCTAATAATAAAGGTTATCTTGATGGGGAAGTATAGGTACGGAGGTGATGTGTGTGATGTAGTGACAGTTGAAGGGAGTGATCCTATACCTCCAAAACACAATCAAAGTTGCAAATCAATGTTACCTCAGAAAGAAATAATAATGATAATATAAGATAATGGCTATGATTCAATGAAACTTTATCTGCAAAATTAGATGACTGAGCAATAGGATATGGCTTAGATTGAAAGAGTAGTTAAATCGAGCAATCTGTATTAAAAGATGCATTATTAAGAAAGACAAAAATATTGAATAATCAGTTTACTGAAATTCAGAGACTTGATTTTCTTGACATTACTCATTGAGTAGGGAATATATCTAGGACATATCTATAGCTCTGTGTGTGTGTGTGTGTGTGTGTGTGTGTGTTTATTTCACATTATCTATAGCTCAGAACAAATTTGGGACTTCTAATTTGAAATTGAAAGTAAGATCAATTTGTGAAGCACTCAAGAAAATCCATTTCATTACCTTATAGTAAAACTACATTTTGGGCAGAAAACACTATTATCCAGCTTAATAGCACATCTCATTATTCAAAATTGACTAGAATGAATTTCTCCAATTCCAAAAATCAACTGTACCATGGAAGGATAAAGACTGATTACTATTGAATCTCTAAAGAGATATTTCCAGTTAAAATCAATTCAATGTAATTTAGAGTCACATCTTATTTATTCATAATTTGCATATATTCAATTGGAAATAATGACAATACATTTGCAGTTATTTTCATAGCAAAGGTAAGGAAAAGTGTTGTCCATATTGATAGCACAAGGTTAATATGTGCCATAATTGGTAAAAATTACAATAATTGCATAAGTTTTGCAAAGCCAAGCCAACAAATACAGGATAAGTGCAGTTTTACCATCTCTTCTTTGAGGAAGGTTTGAATAAGTTCACCATGGTTTCATATGTGAAAGGCTCAGAGAAAAACTTTAGCAGACCCTAAAGATTTTTCAAAGAACTAATATGGCAGGCATAGGTTATGAGGGGGAAATAATAGTGACATGTGAAGAAAAATGTGTTGGATTATGTTAATTTTATTTTAATTAATATCTTTATTTCAAATAAATCATTCCTTATATGAACACTAATTTTTTAATTCTTTGCTTTTTAATTATATTTTGAAAATGGTCTGATTCTTAGTAAACTTTCCTTGACAGAATATTATATGTTTTTAATGTTTCTCAAGTGTGTAACGCACTTAAGTTAATAAGATTTGTCCAGGAATTATTCCAAATGTATATTGTTGCTTCAAAAGAATTGTGTTTATGGGTATATGTATGGGGGTGAGGTATGTAAATATGTGTGTGCATGTGTATGTGCATGCAAATTTTGGTGTAAAAGAGAATATAGAACTTAGATTCTAAAGATGGTGTATAAGCTTGCTATTATTCACGTCCTAATAGCATAATTCTAAAGAACACACACACACACACACAAATATATATCCCTTCAATTTTGTTCCATCAACCAATGACTTTGATTGACTGATATTTGTACAAGATATTCACTGTAACACAAAATATATTGTCATTGTTTACTATCAATGAACAAATAAGTAAAGATAAAATACAATTGGCAACATCCATTCAGACAAAATTTTCATTTAAAATGTAATCCTCCTTAGTTGGGCATGGTGGTGTGCCTGTAATCCAGCTACCTGGGACACTGAGGCTGGGGATCGCTTGAGTCCATGGTATCCTGAAAACATTGAACCTAATCTCCTGATAATTATTAATTTTAATGTCCAGACAAATATTCTGTCTCACACATAACATCACAAAATAAATTTTAAAATTTTCTCTCCATCTTAGTTGATTTTCATTTAATAAGCATATTCTTTGCATTTAAAAAAATGTTTTTCTAAATCTTACTCTTTGGGAATCTGCAGATAAAGATACTCCAGAAAAGATATGAATTTAAGTTATGATTCTAAAATCTTTTCTACAGAATTACTGAAATTCAATGTGCCAATAGATACCATGATTACAATAAAAAGTTTATGACTATAGGTTTATGTTAACAGACTCTGTCTGGAACATGGTGGGCTAATGTCATTAAAATATATCTTCCCCTATAATCTCAAACCTTTTCAGTATTTCCAGATATATTATGTGTGTACCTTGTACTATTGTTTATAAACTGTTCATGAAATAAACTGATAGAGGGTGAGAAATTTAGACAAATACTGATATCAGTGAAAATCTAGATGAAGTGTAATAAACATTTGTATTTATCCAATAAAATATGATTGATGACTCTAAATATTTGAAATAGGTATTATTGACTAATTATATTTTAACTCATATACATAAATTTATTCCTTATATTTCCATCTGAAAATATCTCTGCATATGTCAAGAGGGACATTTTTCCTTACTATGCTACAACATAATAAAATGAAATTTTGCATGTGATTCTGTGTGTGTGTGTGCGCACGTGCACACACAGTGATTTAGGAAAGACAGTGGTAACTTATTTCCTGATGAGGCAAGCATGAATGTTTGTCATGTAAGTCTGACCTGCCCTATTTGTGATTGAGAGCTTAAAAATATTTTGCTAGATAAGACAGTAATGTCATCTTACTACGTTAAAGACACCTATTAGTCATGTCCAAGTCAAATTGGGATTTATGACTCAGCCATAATTCTTCAAAATATGCTTGATGTTCATAAAAATGCGGAGATATATGACTCAAAAATAGCAGCAAGACAGAAATGATTTTGCATTTCACTTTGCCACATTGACTTTCCCATAGAATGTATGGCAAAATCTCTACATTTTATGAATAGGCTTTTGTAAATACTAGATACATCTATCTGACTTCTAAATCAAGCAAACCCCTGAGTCAAACAAAACAAATGATCAGTTCCAGCAAAGGTGGTGGGGGAGGGGGAGAAAGGGTGTTGGTGAGGATGTTTATATAGGAGTTATGCATAAAAGATTGATGGGGGAACTATACATACTTTTAAATGTCCTGCTGCTGATTTTTGGCTGCTCCTTAAAGAGAAGGTTAAGAATGTCATGTATCACTTCAAAATGATTAAGTTGTTCTATTCCTCTGACAGCATCTCATACCATATAATCAATTGTGAAGAGCAGAATAAATATTTGAGGAGAGATAGAGAAGTTATGGGCAGATTGTGGACAAATAAGATATTTTTTCCCTTCCCAAATATGCGTAAATATTGTTAAGAATGTGGCAGCTGCACCACATTTGTGTGCATTGATTGTTCAAGGTAACTTAATTACAAATATCAAATTTCATCACAGATAGCAGCAACAGCATTCTCTTTCCTCTAGACTATCAAAACTTTCAACTTAAATATTTTGGGATTTTAGTAGATATAAAAATGTAAATCAAATATTGTCTCCATTTAAGATATATCCTTGTCCTTAAAGATGAATTGATTTATACTTAAAATCAAATACATTTTCCAAAACTCCAGTGTGCTATTTCTTTCTTGGGAAAGGATCAAGATATTTTTTTAAAGGTGTTCTCTTCCCTATTTTGTTGAGTACCCTTTAAAAGTTGTGTTTTCATCATTAATTTCCCTCGCAAGACTTTTGAGAATGAAAATTGACCAATGGGATGAAAAGCAATGACATGTGAGAGGAGTGTAGTGAGAAGAGTAGGACTGGATAGGACTCTAGTTCAATTCCGTGTTAGTTGCTATGAAATACCCCCCTTATGTCTGTGATGCATTTTATTTTGAAGGCAATATTAGATATCATTTGTACACTGGATATATAATTGCTACAAAATAGTTATTCTATTTTTTTGCTTGCTTACATATCACAATTTTCATGAAATTAGATCATATGTCCAATATGGTGATGATTCCACCATAAAGTATTCACCTCAGTAGTGACAGTATTATTCTTGTCAGATTTTAATTTAATTTACTCAGCTCCTTTTTAGCTTGATATGCAGTACATGACTGAAAAGGGATCAAGGATTCTGGTAGATTCTAGGTGAAAATACTTCTCTAGTAAAAATGGATAGGTCATAGTGGCAATATTTTTATCTTCTCACCTGTTCTTTTTATCTTCAAATGAATATATGGTGGCTGTAGGTGACTGCAGGGCCTGTATTTTGACCAGGAGGTCACATGTGTAAATTAAAACACAATATGGACTAGTAGTAGCCAGAAAAATTTCTCAAGCTCTGGTTATATGGTTGATGGCTACATTACTGATAACAAGCATGATCTCTACATTACTTTTAAGATGACAAGACCTACTTATTTTTTTTATCTCATTAAATGTTTGGTTTTCTACTCTGATAAGTTTTCCCAACTTAAAATCCTCAGACAGAAGGCAAGCCAAAATGAGAACTTTATATAAGAATAGCTATATGAAATTATAAACAATGGTAAACTTTAGAATGGGTATGACTTAGTTTTATATCACGAAAATGGAGAATAACCAATGGATAGTTATTAATATCCTTTGACAAAATATTAAATAGTGTTTAAAATTATATTTTAATTAAAATAAAAATTAATTATAAAATTAATTTATCAAATTGTACTTACTACAGGAAATAAAATGAGGTTAAGTTTAGAAATGCAGTATTTTTAGTCTTTCTTAATTACTATAAAGTGATTAAAAAAAGGTTAATTTTAATTCATTACACATATTTTTGTCTTTTCTAAATTAATTCCATTTGGATGAAAGTAACTTAAATTTTCTCTTTACAAATGATTCTTTATAGAAATGATGCCTGCAGACACTTTGGTTTCACTAGGGAAGGTTCAAAGTATTGTAATATTTTCTTTAATTATTTTAAAGATTGATGAATTCTTGCATTATGTATTGTGCACATGTACATTAGAAGATTTATGACTATATGATTGACCACCTGGAGACAGATATTGAGCACAAGGTTTATGCTGACATACCATTGTTTTGGTCCAAGTAAACATACTTTATTTCTATATTCATCTTAAATTTCAGTTCCAAAATATTTGTTTTCTTAAAAAAAAAATAAGTCCCAAGAATAGAAAAAAAAAGGATACAGAATGAAAGCAAATAGCAGCACATGCCAACATTAATTGATTAAATTTATTATCATATCAAGGAAACTCAAGGTATTAATAATTTAAATTTTAATTTCACCTTTTTTACTACCTACCAGGTCATGGGGTGGTAAAAAAGAGATGAGAAGAGAACTACATCAGGAAGTCTAATGGCGTAGGACCATGAACAACTTAATTTTCCTTTTAACCTTTAGTTTAAATTATGATTTTACTGTTCTTATTCATGGAACATCCCTTAGTGATAAAGAGAAACCTCTCTTGGAGGCCAAAATAACCAAGTTACATTTTTATCACAAACAGGTAATCTATGTGATGCTTTCTGAATGAATATTCACCTATGACTTCTATTGTAAAAGGTATTATCTGTGAGCTCAGTTTGGATTTGGCTCAGTAGTTTTCCTTTTAGACATATTAACAGGTGAGATTTTTAAATAATCCAATTAAAACAATGGAAGGGGGGAAAACACAGTGGAACTGGCTTACTCTGCTCTCAGCTGAGAGATCAGACACCATTAATACTTCTTTAATTGCAAAATTTAATAATAAACTTGAAGCTTTTTCTCTGTGTAAATAAAAAGGAGGAAAAAAGAAGAATGGAATAGTGTATCATGTTTTCTGGTGCATGAGATAAACAGGTTTATCATTATGACATTCTTTTTTTCCAGAATATTTTAGCGAATAATGAACATAACTAAGTTCCCCCCTCCAAGGGAAATGTTTTAATGTAAATATAATACATCTTACATCAGACTCTAGTCTGTAATTATAACTTCTGAATATATCACCATAATCTATGATTCCTGTTAAAATTCAAATTCTAAAAAAAATACCATATCACTAATATAGTCAGCCATTCACTTCTGATAAATAAACTCTACACCATATTTGTGGTGTGGGAAAATGCAAGATTTATATACCAATAAATATTGGTAATTCAAAACAACCTCTACAGATATTTTTATACTGCATATGGATAAAGCAGAAATTTCATGAAAAATTGGTACAAATTGAGATAACATGCAGCAAATGTAAAGAAGAGTAGTTGTAAGTGGAGGAGCCCAGTGACTAAGATCAACAATCAGATTTGATGACTCAAGAAGAGCTCACACTGATTCAGTATCTAGTTGCACTAAAAGCTATCATTTATTACAGTGGATAAAATCATAGCAAAATGGACAAAAGGAAAATCACTTGGGATGAAATTCAGAATAAATTAATCTTGATTTTCCAAAGATCATCTCCTGGTGCAGTCGCAAAGGAGACCTTTAAATATGCTATTAAAATATATTGACAAGTTGTAAAATGTTATATGAAGGGGTTTGCTAAGATTAGGTACCCACAGTTTTAAGTGGGGGTTAATTTTGTTGGTCTATTTAGCATGCACCAATATTTTATCACCCAGAGTGACAGCGAGGGATCACTGTCATTCACATGCTTATTAAAAAATGATTAAGTATAGTGAATCACTAGTTCCTGTTCTGGGAGTGATGAGATCCCTTAGAAATTCAAATGCCCAGAAGCCAATCAAGGACCAACAATGTAAAGCCGTTCTGTTGAAGGAGAGCAGTCATATCTGCAAGTGACATTTTCTGTACAACAGTCATAAATACTTCAGACGATACTTTCTAAACACTAATATGTGTAAAAAAAATTCTAATGGGATGTCCATGTAGGAAAGAAATCATTATTTTTTATTATTAGGAAACTTAGCTTTTAAATATTGAATTAATTAATTAAATAGCAGTGTGAGTTCAGTCACTATGATATTATTTCACCAAAAGCAAACATAAAATTAGTCATGAAAGTTTTCTTTCACCATCAAAATCTGAAAAAATCATCATCAGACCACAGAAATAGCTATCTTCAGTACTTTACAATCGAAATAACTCATTCATTTCATTACATTAAAAGCTTGAAAACTTAATAACTAAGAGGCTCGTTCATTTATTCTTTGCTTAGTCTACTTGTCATTTGCTTATTTGTGTTTCAACCATATATTCAATGAGTCAATAGAAATCACAAATGTTATCTATAGCTTGATAAACCAAATATGCTTTTGTTTTACTTTAGAATATTGTCATCACTTCCAGAAAGACCTAAACTCATTAA
The DNA here is from genome assembly GCA_004024945.1 of Uropsilus gracilis. Classification (NCBI taxonomy): domain Eukaryota; kingdom Metazoa; phylum Chordata; class Mammalia; order Eulipotyphla; family Talpidae; genus Uropsilus; species Uropsilus gracilis. The sequence continues at coordinate 15,626 of PVHY01008706.1, forward strand.
CAATCATTACCCATTTTTTCTAGTCTCTCAAAGTCTAAGTAACCAACACTCGCTAATTTAGATTTCCTTATTATGAACAATTTATGTACATTGTAATCAATCAATATAGCGCCTTTTGTAATGGTATCTTTTGCCTAATATTTTTAAGTTCTGTCATGTGAATGTGTAAGTACTTCATTCATATGTAGTGTTGAATATTATTGCATTTTAAGAATATACCACATTTTATCTACCCACTCATCAGTTGATGGAATTTTTGGTTATTACCATTTTTTGATAAGTATGAATAATGCTACAATTAATATTTTTGTGAAAAATTTTGTAGTCATATGTTTTATCTTGAAATCTTTCATATAGTAGCTTTATTATGAATATATTGATGAATTGCCATATTATTTTACAAAACAACTGCAGTATTTTACATTACCTACAATAGTGTGAAGGCTGAAATATCTCCATATTATGATCTTATTTGCTATCTGTCGTTTTAATTCTAATTTCCCTAGTGAGCATATAGTGGTATGATATTGTAGTACATTTGTATAGCCCTGGTCACTAATGATGCAAACCATTTTTTCATTGACTTATTGACTATTTGTACTATATTTTCTAGAAACATTTTCCCACATTCTTGGGGTTGTTTTTGGCTTTCTTGTTTTCTTGGTAGTGTACTTTCAACTACAATTATTTTAATTTTTTATGAATTTAAAATATTTTTATTGGTTATATACAAACTTTGGTGTCTTGTTTAATAAAAGTTTGCATAAACCTGAACAGAAAAGTCATTCCTATATTTTCAATCAAGACTTTTATAACTGTTCTATTTATTTTGAAGTCTGTTGTTGAGCAAAAAATAAGTCTATTTTTTGCTTGTAATGTGGAATCAAAGCCCTCCAATGTCCTTTTACATGTGGCAGTATAGATAACCCAGCATTATTTATTCAAAAGTTATTTCTACCCCATTGAGTAATATAGTTCTGTTGAAAATCACTGAACAGTACATATGAAAATCATTTATGTATTTTGAATTATCTGCCATTGGTTGATATATTTCTTCTCATATCAGCATCTCATACCAGGAATTATATGGTAATATCATAAAATTTGAAAGCAGAAAATGTGTATTTTTCAATATAGTTAAATTTTTAGACTTCTATTGAATATTCTTGATATCTTTCATGGCCATATGATTGGAATCTTACCTAATTTTGCAAAACAAAGTCAGTAAAATTTTTGATGATGTATAGATTTCATTTGTATATTAATTTGAAGAGTATTACTATAATGCAAATATCATCTTATAATACACAATTGTAGAATACTTTTTTACTAGTTTAGGGATTTTAGTTTAAAATATGTCACACTTTTCAGAATGTATATTTTACACTTTTGTCAATTTTGCTTCTATTTCATCCTTTTTGATGCTGTTTTCAATCAATTTATCATGTAACTTCATTTTTTGATTATTAATTGTTAATGTATAGTAACAAAATTGACTTTTATACATTGAGCTTAAACCCTCTCTTTGACTGAATATATTTAAGTTGTCCTAATTTTATTTAGATATCATATAATTTTCTAAATATGTGATAGCTTCAAAAAATAATTTTGCATCTTCTTTTACAATTTGATGCCTTTTATGCCATTGAATTAGCTGATCTGCCTGGCTAGAACCTCCAGGGTAATGTTTTCTATAGAAATGACAAGAAGGGCTATTTTTGCCTTGTTCCTTTTATTAGAGTAAATGCACTTTATTTCTCAGAGTTAGGAATGATCTTAGCCAGGCATTACATAGATTATCTTTATTAAACTGAAAAAATGTTCTATTTCTACATGCTGTGTTCTCATCATAAAATTTGTTTGATTTTATCAATATTTTTCTAGAATATATTGAGATGATCAGGTATATTTTTTCATATTTTCTTGATATTGCATATTACATAATTAATTGGTTCATCAGATGTATATCTCCACACAACACCCACCATCAAAGGCCCCATAGTTCTCTATCTTAGACATTTGGGGTCCCTCCTTTTTTAGTTCTTATTCTCCTCCTTCCTCCCTGTACAGAGGCCTCAATTCTGCAGTTGTATTTCTGGGTTTGTTTTTGGTTTGGCTTTAGTACTTCCTTTGTTTTCTCTATATCCCTTATATCAGTGAAATCATCTGGTGTTTGCTTTTCTTTTTCTTACTTATTTCTCTTAACATAATTCCCTCCAATTCCATGCTAATATTGATTTTGAGTATATTGCTCAATAACAATTTGGTATGTTAATATGAGTTAAGATTTATTGAGTGTCTTGGATATTAAGAGTTTGATTATTAATAACCCCAAGGTACTGTGCACTTTCATTAAATCTTAACTATAAGGCCTTGATCATCCTTATCATGATAATGAATGCTGGCATATACCGGGTTACTGTGACCCATGATGGAAAATGTTCACCCTAGACCACCATTACTTGTTAAATCTGTTTCTTTATTTGGACTTTATGTAGTCAAATACCTGGATTCCCTGTAACATTACTGTCACTTCCAATGATGTGACTGTCCCCAGGTATACCTGAAATAATGAATCTGCTGCTGTGTGTGTGTAAGAGGGAGGTTGAAGAATAAGTGAAACAAGTCTGCATGGTACTTTTGTTACAGAGGCTGAAGGGGAGGCTGAAGCCAGGGGCTGTCATATCTGCTGCTGGCTGGAGTGGAGGGGGGGTCAGTGCAAGTGAAGAGAAAGAGCATCAGCTGAGTTGTTTTGAGGGAGGTGGAAGAAGGAAGAATCTGTTGGGGGTGGAGTGGAAACCCTGATAGTATATAAGAAATTTCAGAAGCAACTCCCTGAAGTCAGCCATTCCAGAGATCAGTACTTCCAGGCTTCATCACAGACATCTTCGAGTCTGTACTTGCTGACCTCTGAAGAACATGAGACAATCTCCCAGTAGCCTACTAGGATGAGCAAGTTTTGCTTTACATCTGGTTGCTGTTTGAAGGGAAGGAGAGGGCCAAGTTGGGCAGATCACCAAGCTGTGTTGTTCTGAGGGAGGTGGACCCTTTGCCAAGCCCTTCAGTTTACTATGTTGTTCTCAGTATTGCTTGTCTGATACTCTCTATTGTTGCCCAGGGTACAAGTTGACAAGTAGAGTGAGCTTTTTCTATTGTTCGCTTGTGCTGGATTCCTTGGTCTGGCCTGCTGCCTTCAGCTGCCATGTATTCCAGGTCTTGAATGAAGGGAAGATGGCACCTTGAAGATCTTTAGAACTTCAAAACATGGCAATAACTGGGACAAGAAAATTGTTCACTTGTGACCTCAGTGACACTTTGTTTCCGTTCTTCATTAAATAAATCCTATTAGTGTTGTGATTTTGAACTTGAGTGGTCTTGCAATTGTGCACACAGGTGAAGAACTCAGACAGTGACAAAATAACTGTTTGGAGACAACCATTGGCCCCTTATGACTTGGTATCATTTTTTTGTATGCATCTCTATTCTTCTCTGCATAAAATACATAATACAAAATACTCATTGACCAATCAATTAATGTGTGCTTTTAGCATATCAAGTCAGTTACATTGAATTTCTCAGCATTTGAGAACATATGAGTATTTTCCTTTCCTTTAGACAAACAGTTGTAAATATGTACCTAAGTATGCAGTACCTGAAAAGAACCTGGCTCCAGTTTCAGAAAGAAAAATGCTAAGTGGGAGCTGATAGGCTTTAGCAAACTTCTCTTTGTTTCTTTGTATTCCTGGGAAATGGTTTATGGGGAAATACAAATAGACTCCATGATCTCTGAATCATGGATCTTTATTAAATGACTTAATCCAATTTAAAGCTCTTTATATAATGTTAATTCACTTCAGAATCACTGGAACAACTGAATGAGTAAACTTACTGAGAGAAAATTTCATTGGTTTTAGTTGAATGCAATGACAAAGAGATTTAATATTAAATATATCTATAATCTGAGTTATATTTTAATGTGTTTTCAAATGATTAGTATCCATATCCTTGGTATTGTTAATCCTGATTTTTATGTCAATCAAATAATATTCTTCTATGTAATGTAAATGTCATAATATCTGAGAAAATCAAGGACCATTATCTCATGTTGAGCTCTTTCTAAGATTTATATTTGAAGAACCAGTGAAATAATGTGACTGATTTTCTAATGCTTAAAGCATAATTTTTGCTATTATGCAAATATGTATGCTTTATGCAGCATGCAATATACCTCCTAAATTTTTGACCCTATATCTGAATTTTTATAGTACTTTGATAGATAGCTTTGTACAATCATAGTCACAATAAATATCATATTTATATAATGTGTTGGTAGTGTATTAGTCTGTAGAGGCTGTCATAACAGAATACCCAATGATGATGACTTAAAGAGCAGAAATATATTTTCTTAGGACACAGGCTCAAAGTATATCAATATTGTTGGTTCTTGTGGGACCAGTCTTCCTGCTTGCAAATGCCTCTTCTGTGAGTAATCTCTTTATAGATTAAACAGATCCATAGAAAGAAAAATTTTGTGTCTCTTTATCTTCTTATAATGATACCAGTCTTACTAGATTACTGTTGTATCACCTCATTTAGTTATAACCACCTGCTAGAAGTTCTTGTGTCCAGATATTCACAAAAGGTCTTAAAGCTTCAACATGAAATTTGGGGGAGTAAAAAGTGGTTTCATAATTGTAGGTTTGGATTGTAATTCCTTTAATCAAGTGTTAGACTATAATATTTAGTTATAAGAATCCTGTAAAACCTGGTGTGAAGAAAAGAATAGATGCAAAGAGTAAAATCCCACAAATTTGTAATAAGTAGATAAAACAGTCAATTTGGTAAATTTCTAAAACTTAAGTCATAAAAATATTAAAAGCATATAACTTTATGTACAGAGTACTTTACTGCACTTTGTACAGGCTTGAGTTGTTCAACAAATGGTGTAAAGTTTCCAAGCTGATTCCATACATAATGATATATGAATCTTATCTTCATTAACCACCAATCAAAAAAAATAAATAAAACCCCTTGATCAGAAAATGTTAATATTTGCAGCATTGAATGGAGACTTTTTTCAATTCATGTAAATTTCCATGTACAAATGTGCTTATATGGGGCACTTTTTGAACTCTTTTTTTGTGAACCACAAAGAGCTTGGGGGATTGTCCACTTTCTACTGTGTATTTGCTTCTAAGATATTAACTGTAAAACTTATTGTTTCTAGGACGTAATCATATCTTTGGTAGGTCAGTCATGAGAAATTAGCAAAATAAAGAATAAAAAATATGTGAAATCATTAAAAAAAGCACATGAAATGTCTAACTTAAATTAGAAGAGGCAAAATAGTGAGATGATGTCTTTAAATATGAAAAAATCAGTATTTGGGAGAAACAATTTTCAAGGCAGAACTAGGAACCGGAGTTGGAAATGAAGAAGCGGCTGCTCTCAACTCAATTAAGGAGGATATTTCCAATGTAGAGTTGTTCATTAATTTAATGATCTGCTTCATAAAGTGAAGAGTTCCTGATGTGGGATATTCTCAAGCATAGTACAGATGATGATTTGTAAGGAATTTAGAAGAGACACAGTGGATTGGAATTTAAGCTAATGGACTTTGAGATTCATTCTTACTCTGAGTATCCACAATGACTAAAAAAAGGCTAATGGCCACAGGGAAATAACCATAGGGAAGTAATTAATCTAAACATTTATGAATACTAATGTTCTAAGAGATACAAGTGCATAGGAAACTATAAAGGACTATTTTCATGCCATTCATCACTAATTTATGTACTTTCAACCAATTTGAAGCTTGAAAATAATGAGTTATCTTTATATAGTTAAAAATTCACAGAAAAATTTATCTATAGATTTGCCATTTTTTGAAGGTAAGTCAAGTAAACAAAGGTAAAATTCATCAATTTCAGCCTTCTATAAGAATTTTCAAAATCTAAATAATTCGCTATTTTATTAATATATACCTTTTTTTTTAATTTTCCTTTACACTGAAAATCCTTAAAGGCAGAACCATAGTTCTGTGTATTTTTTTTTAATTTTGAGCATCAGGTAAAATGCCAGGTTTTTGATTGGTGTTTAAAAATTTCATTTGAATAGACCTAACTTGTTTAATAATATATGCTGTTTATTCTGTAAATATAATTTCTTGCATCAATATTATTAACCAAAAAAAACTAAATGCAATCAGACATCCCAACACTGTACATGTAAATGGTGAACACATTTTGTGTCATATAACTGGTAAATTGCAGAATGACCTATACCAAAGTCATTATTAATTCTTTAGGCTTGGGAAATAGCTGCAGGCATCCAAAATTATCCACTCAAAAAAATAATGAGAACATTTGATAAAAATTATCAAAAAAAGGAGTGATTTTAGCTTAATATTAAATATTTGAGGATTTACAATGAAACATATGAAAACGGGGCAGTGTTAATAAACTTATACCCTGCTAATTTACATTTGGCTGCATTGTTTCTTAATATGTGTCTGTGTGATAGAAAACCTGCTGATTATTAGTAGTAATGTTTCTTTCTCACTCTCACAACTGTCAACTAATTTAGCTGTCCTTCCTGCAGAGCTATCGCTGAAAAGAAGACTTTTCCTTAGTGTTCAATTGCCAACATGACAGAATGCTGAACTGGGATGTTAGTTCAATCCTCAGCACCCTGAAGACAACTTATTTGGTTGGAAAATCATGTGCACATTTAGCAAAAGAAAGAATGTCAGTGATCATGAATAGTATAGATTTTTATTGCTTCATTTTTAAGTCAAAAATTAAAACAAAGCAGCTTGCAATTTGATTGAAGCAAGAAGCTATAGAAGAGAAAAATAAATCACTTATGAAATGTAGCTTAAAATAAATATTTGCTCATTATGCAATATTCTAAATGAATTCCTGCTGGGATGTGGAGCTTAACTTAGAGTTATTTCAAACATGCATGTAAAGTCTTCTTATTCCAGAAATTAAGATGAAGGCACAATGAGTAACTAAACTCATTTTTATTTACTTAAGATGCACCTGTTCCTTATACAAAGAAGGAAGATTGTTTTTGGCATTGCCCCTGCTTTCCTTTCCAAGTATCCTCTTAGGTTTTTAAGACTAAGTGAATCTTTAGCATCCAGGAATCTCTATGCTTTATGCACAGGATCTGAAGGAAATTAAAATAATTTGATTTCATATTGGTGAGTATATGAAGTTTGCTATGAGTTCTTAACAAAACACCATGGACTGGTTTAAGCAACAGAAATGTATTTTCTCGCATTTCCAAAGACTAGAAATCCAAGACCACGGTCAAGAAGCCCAACATTACCTGGTTTCTTCAGATGCCTTTCTCCTTGAATTCTTTTTTTTAATATATAAATACTTTTTATATATGAATTTCACATCTCTGTGAACTCTGGGGTTCACCTCCCCTGACTATTCCCACCCTGTCCCATCCTGCTCCTCCCCCCCCCCCAGGTTGTGTACTTCAATTTGGTTGTTGGTCTTTGAATTCTAAATACCTCAACACACTCTCTCCCCATACAATTGTTTTTCTGTAGGGCTGCACTGATGGTGTCCCTTATTGTGTCCACATTTCCTTTCCTCATAAAGAAAGCAGTTAGATTGGGGTCCACTCTACAACCCTCAGACTCCTGGAATCACCTTTAAATGCTTTACCTACAATGTAATTAGGAATGAGTTGGATATCAACATAAAAATTGGGAAAAAATCACATTTAAGACTATTTATGTGATAAAAGCCCAGGTATTATTGATGCTTAGTGCATCTATGTTGTTTAAACATAACATCATATTGTTTTCACATATAAACCTGGGATAATCTCCAGGGTTATGAAGGTCAAAGTTTCAGAACAAGAAAGCTAAATTGGAGAATACTCATTGTAAGCAATGAGGAATTCGAGTGCCCTTATCATTTTAAATTTTATGAATTAAGTAATAAGTATTTTAAAGAATGAACTTTTTGTGTCCAATGACTTTTTTATATTTTATAAAATCCATTTTTCTCAATTGTGTTATACAAATTTTTCTAATTTAAATGTTTTCCAAATAATGCATTTGCATATCCAGTAAGAGAGAGTGACATACAATGCCTGGTATTTTTAATACCCTTGGTTAAAAAATAAGCTTATAAAGGTAATAGGAACTAACATCAATTACTGGACAACGCGCAGGTAAACCAGTCTTACAAGCACAATTAAAATAGGGTTAGTGTCTATAAATCAAGAATTCTAGTCAGATAAAATCACAGACTGTTTTCCAGGAAGATAATATGTAAGAAAATTAAAAATAAAAGGTTTTGCATCTTAAAATCTCATTTACTCCACAACTGATAGTTGCTTTTAACCTTATGACTACATAGGAATCCACCAAGGTGAAGACAGAGCATTCATATCTTTCTGTCCCACACCAGGAATTGATAAGTAGAATGCCAAAAGCAATGAGAAGAGAGATTATACAACATGCCCCTTATGAATATCTATAAAAAAGTGCAGAGTCTTGCAGTACACTTTAAGTGAAATACAGTGATTAAGAGCAGACAATACCTACATAATCTTGTGAATATGCCACTTTGGAAGGTAGAAATGTTTTTCCAGCTGAAAACAAGTGATACTTTGAACTTGCTTCTGTTCAAGTCACAGTTATAGTACTTCCCTACCATAGGAAAGAGAAATTCTGTTTTCAACATGTACTACCTCTGTTCTTTGAAACAAATACTTTCTTTTTGTAAAAGTTATCATTGTAGATGATAGATGCAAAAATTATTAAAGTTATGCAAAACTGCCAAGCACGGTGGCTCGTGCCTGTAGGTTTCAATCTATGAAGCGGCTGGGGCAAGGGATCGCGGTTCGAGTCCCACCTGGGGCACATAGAGAGACCTAGTTCCAAAAAAATAGCTGGGTGTGGTGGCGTGCGCCTGTAATCCCAGCTACCTGAGAAGCTGAGGTTGGGGACTGCTTGAGTCTGTGGTACCCTGGGCAACGAGAGCCTGCGGTTCCATGGGCAAAAATAGCGAGACCTAGTCTCCAAAAAAGAATAAAAAAAAAGTTATGCAAAACTGTACTGTATACATCATCTAGGCTTCTGATGTTCCTCTCCATCAGTATCAAACTTGGATCAAACTTCTCCTATCATTTAAAATGTATTTTATGTTTATCTGTAGATGATCTTTGACGTAGAATGATTTAACATAGATGTTTTTGACTTGAGGATGGATGACACAAAATGATACACACACAATAGAAACAGTACTTTGAATTTTGAATTAAGATCTTTTCTTTTGCTGGTAACATATGGTAAGGTGTGATGCTGAACATGGGTCGTGAGTCTATCTCTCTCCCATGATCACAAGGGTAAGAAAATGATAATTAATATTCTGCAGTTTTTTTCTTTTCTTTTTTACTTTCAGAACAGTATCAATTAAATTTCAAGAAAATCTCAATGCTTTATTATAATGTAGGCTTTGTGTTATATATTTTGCCCTATTGAAAGCTAATGCAAATATTCTGAGATAAGATTGTGATAGTCAGCAGGTTATTCTATTATATACATTTCCAGTTCAAGATATTTTCATTTATCATGGGCTCATCAGTATATAATTCCATCATGAGTCCAAAAGGAAATGTAGATATTTCTGCATTCTATGTCTCTTTATAATACTGTGTCTTAGTATGGCAAATTTGTGTGAAATGTATTGAATTATTTGAAAGGATAAGATTTTTGCTTATCTCTATCAGCATTACATTTCCACAGTTTTTAACAATGGCTATTTTACCCATCTTGATAGATTTCTATGGGTTACTATGAATAAAATAAGATCATTACATATTACACACATATTATCATATGTGTATGTATCTATAAGTAAATATACTCGTGTATTGCCCTAATGACTATATGTACATTTGTTTTTATAATTTACTGTGCTAGTGATAGCAAAGGGTGGTCTATGCTTTATCTATGACACTGCTTTATGTAAATGGTACTTCTGATCCCTTCATCAGGTGATGGCATATATACTTACCATCTTTGAATTAAATGTTGTCTAGATTTATAATTTTCTGTTGTGACCAAAAAAAAAAAGTATTGGAGTTTGTAATATTCCAAGTCTGGATCTCAAAGTGTTTTGAATGACTATTGGACAAAGAGTTGATGATGACCTAAAGTATAGACAGCACGTTGGAAATGTAACACCTTGTGGAAAAGAGACTGGTTGTCACAGCAGATGTTCTATTTGAACAGTGTAAAGTCATCACCAAATGTGAAAGCCCAACCAAGATCAGCAAAGTTGATTTTTTTCCACAAATAACCGAGAGAGCCTAGTCACCTCCAGAAAAATCATAGAGTTGATCTCTAAGCTTATTTTTAAAAATAATTATTTATATGTGAAAACATTGAGGTTTGATAGTCAGTTTTTTAAAAAGAACTACTAATGAAGTTGATAACAGCTATGTTCACATTACCTTCCCTCTTTTCAATTCTCCAAATTTTTCCTGCAATTGCAGCATTTTAAAGTACATCTAAGTGTTTTGCAACCAGATTTCATCATAGAATTTACTTTAATTGCACATCTGGATTAGTTATATATTTTTAGAACATCCAAATTTCTTCATTTTGGAAGCTTTTATGATTTTTTGAGTATATATCAAATGATATTTTTGTATTATTTTATACAAGCTGCAACAATGACTCATTGAATTGTTCCATAATCAATAAATATCCTTTTCAATAATCAAGTATGGTAGATGATTATATAATTACACATTTCAAATAATGTTCTAATAAATATCAAAATAAGTTCATTATCTCATAATTTGCTATCTATTTTTTGACAAAATTTGAATTTTTTTCAGGCTCTTATTTGGTTTGATGTAGCTACATTCACACTTAATATGGAAATGGGTCATCCCTCATAATCATTAATGTCATATAGCTAATGTCACTACCATAAGATTTTATCTTTGTATATATGTCCTCTTCTGTCATTGAGATTAGTTTTAGGTATGGCTTTTCATGCCAATAGTTTTATTTTATACCTACTTTAAAAAGTGTGTTTTTCTCTTAATTTAAAAAGATGTTTTCCACTGTTAAATAGCCTATGAATTTTTTGCTTAGCCTTTTTTTTGGCCCTCCTGAAGCTATCTGCATATATCTCTGTCATTTTGACTTAGATTATTGATATCATCTATTCTATTCATATACTTTAATGTTTTGCTTGTGTTTTTAATGATAAGATATATATTTAAGAAATGTTTATTAATATAGGATCTTAATATAAATATTCTCTGAAGTCACTAAACATCAAGGAGGTTTCATTAAAATGTGTAAGAGTGTAACTAAGATGGTAAACCAGTCCTTCCCCTGACAAAATAATAGTTTTACTCAGATAATATGGCTCATATTTAATGGGCTATAGAACTGAAAAAAAAAATATGCATATGTCTATTGTGCATTCTAGGATGGAGAATTTAAGCAGAATTGGCCAATTCATCCAACCTCTATAAATTAATCATCTAATTTATGATTTTGTATAGTTATGTTTTTCTCAAAACTGTTCTTAGTTTTTTTGTTGTAGGTCACTGGGATGAAGGGAGGGACTGAGGGAGGATGTAACAAGAAAAAAGCTTCAATATGAAAGATGAACAGCTTACATATCCATTTCAACATCCTCTTCTGTACGTTCTGAGCTGCTGGATCTGTCGTTATGATAACATCTGCCGTTCATCATTCACTAATCCATCTAAATCTTTGTCTGATGATATCCAACCTTTTCCCTGCAGTCAATGCCTTCTGTAAATTTGTGCCTTTTGGAAAAGGAACTAAAAAAATTTGTGCATGGTTGATCTCTTTTACTTTAGAGTGATATTCACTCCGTAACTCTTGGTTATCTGGACTCTGTTATCTGTTATGCCTCATTTTGCAATTTTACAATTTACAGTAAATCTGAAGTTCTGTTTCTACTCAGTTTCTCACCAAAGTGGTCAATATAAAATGATTATTTTATTTTAAGTCAATATTAACTTCTATAATCTCCATCACATTGCAACATGTAAAAGTCAAATGGCCTTAACAACTTTCATTCATTCTATAATTTATCATAAATCAGGTTGTTCTGAATTGAATTTGGTCAATGCTTATATCCTTTTAAATTGAAGAAGATCTCAAATAATAAGAAAGTTGTGTAGATTTAGGCACCTGTGCTTCTTTGATGAAATAAATGAGCAAATGCTTGCTTTCCTTCTGTTGCAACTTCACTAAAGTAGACCAAGATATATTAGAAGGAAAATGATGCAAATAACTGACAGAAAAGATAGGTGGTATATATGATAGAGTCCAAAATCGCTGAAACAATCAGATAAAAATAGAGGCTATTGTGTTTTGAATGAGAAAATTCCCTGAAATGAAGGAAAAAGGGGAGAATTAAAATTTCAAGAAGCTTACGAGGGTTATATGAGGTTTCAAAGAGCACAGGTAGGCTTACTAAAGCAAAACTTCAGGAAGATTAAGACTAGATCCTAAAATCTTCTAGAAAGCAAGTCATTACCAAGAATTAAATGTTCTGAATCACATCTACATGAAAATAAGTGAAATTACTTTATGGGTGAAAACAGTAACATCTTCAAACATAGGAAAGGATGCAAATTTATATTTTTTAAAAATGTTAGTCAAAAATGTAAAAGTAAGAGCTCTGTTTTCATTTGAGAAAATTCAGAGAAAATTTTATTCAATTTTCTTACAAAAAATGTGAGGAGACAATGGCAAGACAAGAGAGAAAACAAGAAAGAAGATATAGTGCCAGATTGCCCAGAACACGAATTCTGCTGAAACCTTTAGCAGAAATGTATATATATATACATATATATGTATATATATATATATTTAAGTCCCCAAAATCTTAAATCTTCCAACATCAATATGAAATATAAAGCTTGATTTCAATTTTTATAGTGAATTGCACTTTTATTGAAATCATATTTTATTAAAACTAAGTTTATATGAAAACATATAATACATGGAGGAATTAGAGTTTCAGCATTTAATGAATCAGCATTAAAGTATATTAATGTGAAAAAATGGTCATGTTAAACAAGACATACTTAACCTCAGAATGGCTCATTAGCCCATATATTGGAGTTCTGAATTGCAATGGGGAAATTACAATATACATCTACGGAAAGTCTATCTAATCAATTATCTCTGTACATCTTATGTTTTAGTTTAACACATCAGATACACTCTCAATAGGAGGCATTTTGGGGAAAATAATGATGATCACATCTAATTCTACAGTTCCAGGAAATACATAGCTAAGGAATGCATATAAATGCACATAGTTCCAGGAATTTAGAAAATATGTAGCTAAGACTGTACCAATAATTACTAACATATATGCCATATATTATAAAGTGATGAATTTCATAATCTTAAGAGTGTTGAGGTAATTGCCAATTCAATTGTTGCCATTTAGATCATTCTTTGTCTTCACTGAACATTTAACAAAAATAAAGATAATGAACACAAACACTTCTTGCTTTTGACTTGAAAGAACAGAACAACTCTTACTGCTTTAATACTTGGAGTTTGTTGTAAGTTTATGCATTGATCAAATTTCAATCTTATTGTGTTTAAACAAATACAGAAAACTTAGGAGGAGAGAGATGGGGAAGAGCATGATGGTGGAAAAATCAGAACATATAAAACATCAATTTATTTTGCCATCTTATATTGTCATGGTTCATGCCACCCCAAAATGAAAACAATAGTAAGATAGAAAAATCACTGCTCACAGACCACCAGAACAGATATAACACAAATTAAAAAGTTTCAAATACTGTAAGTCACCAAAGTGTGACTGACATAGGGACATGATATAAGCACATGCTATTAGAAAAATGGTACATAGAGATATGCTCTACTCATGATTGGCACAATCCTTATTGTAAGAAAAACAAAAGGCAAACAAATATATGGTACCTCTCAACTGTAATAAAGTAAAGCACAATGAAAAGCAATAAGAATGTGTGGAATAATAATGAAGATGATAATGATATCTTTAATAGTGGTGATCTCACTAAGATATCATAGAAAGTACATAAATTATCTTATAGAAAAATCCCAACACCTTTTTTCTTTGATTCTAATAAATAGTATGTTCTACAGACTTTTGTCTGAAAAAAATTAAGTTACTGTCTTTCTGTCAAGAGGCTTCCAGGAACATACACCATTGCAATAACTCTGCCTTGTCTTCAATTAGAAATAAAACCAGTCATTAAGCATTAAAACCACTCACTTGGCTTAATTGCTGTACTTACATGATTTCTCATTATGTTTGACTGGCTAGAGACATTTACTGATAGAGAAGGACTTTCTCCTTTACGTCTGTTCATCACCTGCTCAGAAACTAATTTTAATTCATAGAAAATTATGGCCATCTCAGTCTGATTCTGATCCAGCCTAGTTCATAAAATATTTTAAACAGACTTGCAAAATTGAGCCCTCCCATAATCTAGACTATTTTAAAGAATGGATACCAAGTTGTGGTTTAATTACTCAATGATGTTTTCACATTTTATGCAATTTTCTTGGTCCAAAGCTTGGATTGAATAATATGGTTGCCTTTTTAATTCAAGAAGTTTCTAGTTATTTTATATTTCAGCTACATTTTACTTTCATGACTCAAGTTACCAACAAATATCATGACAATATAAATATTTTAGGTATCCCATGTAGGAAAGAAGAATGAAATGGAAGCGATTGATCACAATCAGAGCAAATACAGTTCTGATCACTGAGCATATATTGATTTTTATTTTGGGTCCCGTTATACAAATCTGTTTATTAATATCCTATCTAAATGTCTTCAAGTAGTTAGTGCATAATTAATGTTTTGTTAAGAAATTGCTTAATTGACATGTGGATTGAGATGGAGGACAAAAGAATGCATGGAGAAGTTAGAAGTTATGAGTTCTATTTAAAAATAAATATTTTTTAGGACATAATATATAACCTGATGATTATAGTTAATAACACAATTTTGCATATTTGAAAGTTGCTTAGAAAGTAAATCTTAAAAGTTTTTATTACATGAAAAAATATTTGTCACTATATATGGTGTCACCTATGAGCTAGAAATACTGAGGTGATAATTTCACAATATGTACAGATATATTACTATTATGTCTTACATCTGAAACTAGTATAAAATTACATGTTAAAAAGACTTAGTGATCCCATAACTAATATTTAATATGCCCATAGCTGCTTTTGAGTGATAAACAATGGTAAAAACAAGCAAACAAATAAAAAACTTGTGAGAGATTGTTCATATGTGCTAAGATAAAACTAAAAACCTGTGGATCTGGAGATAATTTACTGAGTTTACCTAAATGTTGAAGTTACTATCAAGCTTTCTGAAACAACTTCTACCTTTTATTCCCTCCCCCAACTCACAGAGGTATTAGAATTGCTGCAACAAAGATGCTTGTCAAATGGAACAATATTGTTGAAGTGTTGATGGAAATGCATAGTCAATATATTCTGGAACATAAGGCAAGTCTCTGGATAGATGGTAATAATTTTTTAGGACATGATTCTATCTCATGCCACTTAAGGATGCATCTGTTTACTTTAATGTTTTCTGTTATCTCCCCAGAGTTTTTGATAACATCTTTACCTTTGTATTGTGTCTTTTTAAGCCAACATGTTTATGATAATCACTTAGAAACTCAATTACGAGATTTGATGTATGTAGTGAGAGTAATGGCCACAGAGTAACCTGAGAGAGTGAAAATTGGAAATATCACTCAAAGTCTGAACAGTTTTAAAAAAGTTTGGTTGGGAGAGGCTAGCAACATGTTGGTATAAGAGAATAAAGAAGAGCTATGGGAGCATTATTATTATTAATTGTCAACATCTACTGCATAGGTTCTATGAATAATAAAATCTCTATGATTTTGTCTTTGATGTAATCCATGTATATTAGGTAATTTAAAAATACATATGTAACTTGTGGTTAATTTAACTAGATATTGGAGGTACTAGAATTTCCCCCAAGATTTCTGTGACATCAATTACCATTATTATCTTCCCAATATAAAAGTGTTGCCACCAGCAATCCACAGTCACTATTAAAGTCAAATGCTTAAATAAAATTACATGATTGATTTGTAATAGTGCAAAATGTGATATTATAAAAATGACAGGAATATTTCTGAAATTAGGGAACATTTAATGATTTTTTTCAAGAAAGACAAAAGGTTATAGAATATACTTAATTAGGAAGTATTTTTAGCATCAATCTATCATCCTCCTATCCCCCCACTGATCCAAAATCATTCTGGAAAACTGCTATTAGCAATTTCCTGTGACTCTTCAAAGAAAATACAAGTTATTGAGAAATTTTAAAGTCTTTACAACAGTAATAAGTGCAATTAATATGCTGTTAGGAATCCAGAACATGACATTTAATAAAAAATTATATTTGAAAGAAATTGAAGCCAAAAATTGCATAATAAATTTTAAAGAATAAATATATTGGCTTAAAATATTCCATACAAGTCTACCTCTTCTTCATTATTACTAGATCTACTGTATAGTCCAATAAATTATTACCTTGACTGAATTTTAACCAAAACTGACTAATACCCAAAATGAAAAATGTAGCTAGTCTGACCTAGACACATAATAACTCCAGTTTGACAGAGACAACTAGACAGAGATGTTAACAAACAGTTACCAAAATAAAAAACTCTTGACTGCATAGCCTGAGGTTCCATTTCAATGATGTATGTAAACTGGGTCATGAAGTTAAGAAATTACTAACTCAGCAGTTTTAGAAATACCTGAAGCTCATTTTTAGTTGCCAATTGCATGTTATCAGCTCTGGCTTTGTTCATTGTCTGTGTGAAATATAGCAGATCTTTCTAGGAAATCAAAGGCATCACAGATAAATAACAATGACTTAAATATTACTACATGACTGTATAAACATATTTTATAAGTTCATATCCTTCATTTTAAAGTGAATATTGCCTTACTTTTTTATAAAGAATATAGTACATATTGTATAATAAAAACACAGCAATGAGAGTGAGCTAGCAATTGTCACTAGAATTACTCAATTAACATCAATGTTTCATACACTTTTTGATGCAAATTATCAACAAAACAAAACAAAATCACTTCAGTGTGGGAGCCTCATCATAGAAAAGTCATTTAAAAGGAAATATAATCAACAAAGAAAGGAAATGGCATTTAAATGATACTGCCTTGTGCAATGCAGCAAATTTAAAATAGGAGGGATGCCTTCACTTTTTGAGCATGACTTTTAGAAACACTAACAATAGAAGCATGTATCTGGACACAAAAGAAATCAACCCATAATATTCTGGGTTCTTCTCTAGCTGTATTAGCAATCAAAACAATATCATCAGATGGGTGAGTAAAGGAAACTATCAATTTAATAACACATATGGAATATTTTACATGGCTGTAAATTCTACCGAATAATGGAACAGAGCAAAGATATTTATTTTCCGTTAGGGACCTAGGGCATCAAAGATGTGGTACTTCACACAACATACTGAAAGCTAGTACTCAGGGAATAAGGACACCAGGACTGTCAAGAAGCAGATTTATTAGTATCAGTACTGACTTAGTAGATTCATATCCCAAGACTGAGTGTCTCTGCTGGGAAGATAAGTGCTTATATTCACTTTACATGTGCTGGTGCTCCGGGTGTGCTATCACTGGTGGTATACATGGCCTGACATGGCAAAGAAATAATGCACAAGATTCAAGGAGGAACTGGGCTGCATATTAGTAAACTGAGTCAGTAAGTCATGTTGACCCCCTCAGCTGCATTTCTTAGGTCACCGTGCTTCAGCATATTTCAAGTTTCCATGCTTCACCTGGTCATCATGCTTCAAAGCAAGTAGAGATGACTCTATCCCAACTAAGAGTAAAGATGTAATTCTTTGAATATAAAACTAAATGAGGCCGCAATTTATATTCCTATAAGTCCTAAAGGAGGGAGAAGTAATTGCTTCTTTGATTAAGAAAGAAGACAGAAGCATAGAACTTGAGGGTTTTTCTCTTCAATTAAGGAAGAAAAGAATTAGGGGGAGAAAACTTTTTTCCTAGACTCAGAGCTCTCACTGTTTTTCATCCACAACAATCTGCATTCTTTAAGTAAAGGTAATATACTTTCAAAGACTTTCAGGGAGTTCCCTGATGCCCAGTTCCCAAAAGAAGGTGACAAGTGGTCTACTCTAAGCCTATTGAGAAAAAGTATGTATGTACAATTTGGGGAGATTGATCCCAATCATGAAAGAGAAAAAAATAAGTAAGTAAATATGAAATTAAGACACTATAAATTTTGTAGCAACTGAATTAAACTGCATGCCAAAAAAGGGGAGAAATTAAATTTTCCTTGGAAAAGTGGTGATTTTAATGGACAAAGCTTTTATATTTTGCAATATATAAACTGAGGCATTTAATTTTATTTCAAAACCATTCTCTGTTGATTAATAAAAACTTCATAGAATAGCTTGAAAACATTGAGAATGATACTGCCATTTTCCTCCCCCCCCCTTTTTTTTTTCCTCAGAAGCATGGCCATTTGCAGACTTTTGTGGCTCTACATGACTTTCACTAATGTTTACTAAGATTTTATGAAGAATACTTTTGGAATTTTAATAGATTTGCATTGAATCTGTTTATTTCTTTTGGTTAGATGGATATACTACTTGATAATTTATTTTCCAACCCAGGAGCATGGAATTATATAATTTACCTCTCCTTTGGAGATATGTATTGGGCACCCAACCCAATTTTCATAGGTTTACCATGGTTTCACAAAGAAAGCTGGAGCCCTTCGATTTCTTTTTTGAGTTTTTAATGATAAAGAAACAAACACTTCAGTTTCTAGTGTCTTTCTTTTATTGTCTCCTTCTAGACCCAGGTGTGTCCATGCACCCATGCACACACCCAGGAATATACATAATCATGGTGAGGATTTAACACCCCAGGAGCTGGCCATACACACTAATGAGGGAAAAAACACAAAACACAAAAAACAAAACTGAGTACATTGTTTACTATCCAAAAGGACAGGTTTATTTCTTTAAAAGGGGAGAAAGGAGAAAGGAACTTTTGCACAGATGTAAGAGGGAAGAACGAGCTGCACCTGGAAGGGACAGACTTGTTAAAAGAGAGGGCACTTAGCCATAGGTGGCCAGTCTTGAGAGGAGAGTTACTTCTAGTGAGTTACAAAAGGAGAAGGCTGCCACTGAGGAAAACCTGCACAGGCACAGGTAGGGAATTAGAGTGGTTGCTGCAAGGAATAGCTTTGAATTTCTTTAGATATCTTACTATTTGTTCTAATAATATCTCTTAGTCTATATGTATATAGTTCTTTCATGTCCTTTGTTCGGTTTAGTCCTTGGTATTTTTGATGTGATTGTAAATGGAATTGTTTTCCTGATTTTTCTGAAACTCAACTACAAAAATACTAATAACCTCATAAAATTCTGGGCAGACCTTTCCTCAGAGAAGATACATATATGTGGCCAATATAGACAAAAACAAAAGTCATTGTCATCATTAGGAAATCCAGTGTGAAAGTTTTGCAGTGTATCAAAAATTAATTTGCCATATGATTAAGCAATGTCCCTTTTTGATAGCAAATCAAAATATACAAAGCACTAATTTGAAAGGTTGTATGCACCTCTATGTTTGTTGCCACATTCTTTAGAACAGCTAAGTGCCCAGTGATAAATGAGTAGCTAAAAAAGCTGCGATACAGAATCGCATACACACAGAGGATAATACATAGCTGCTAAAATGAAATCTTGCCATTTGAGACAATACGAGTATAATATAGGGAATTATGCTAAGCAATATAAACTAAAGGAGAAATACAATTGCTGGATTATTTCATAAAAATGTAGATGATGAAGGGCAAAACAAAGAAACAGTCAAAACTAAACCAAAACAAATCCTAGAAATCTGACTGTAGAATTGAAGACAAGAGAGAAAGATAATGGGTGTAATGTAACCAATCCTCATTGCCAGTTCAGACTCACCAATCTGAATAGATTCTTTATTGGTTCTAGCAGTTACAGAAACACACCAGGTAGGGTGGCACCAGGGCTGGGGTTAGGGGATTTGGAGGCAGGTGAGCCCCCCAGACAACCAGGAACTAGTTTTTCTCTCTCTCAGTATTCTTTCACTCTTTAGTTTGTGCTTGTGCTCTCTCTCTCTCTCTCTCTCTCTCTCTCTCTCTCTCTCTCTCTCTCTCTCTCTCTGCACCTCTTTGACCCCTCTTCTAGTCCCAGGTATGCACATTTAAATCTGTACACACCCACTGAAACATACAATCTTGGGGAAGACTCTACATCCCTGTTATTGAATATATAGGCTAAGGAAGAAACAAATCTTGACTAACTTACCCTACAGTGGAGATAATGTAAAAAGGTACAATGAACCGTGGAGGCCTTAGTGGTGGGTTTGGTATGGTAACATGCATCTGAATTTGCATGAAACTATACATCTAATCATAGGAAATGTTATAAACTGTTACCTCAGCAAAATATAATTCCATAAAATTTTTCACTGGAGTCTTTCTGAATTTCTGACTCTCCTTCTTCTTGAACTTTGCTTCTCCCTTCAGAAACATCAGGTTTATAACTGTTTTCTTATTTGGGAAAGTTTCTATTGAACACTATGACATTTTATCTACTGAAATTATACAAAAGTACTTTTAACTTTGGAGTCAATCTTTCTGCCTAAGAAGGTGATCCTTGTTGAAAAGTGCCCTGAAACTATACATAGCAATTGAAATCAAAATTCATATCATGAATCCTTACTTGAAAATTATGTTCAATATATTATAAATTGAGGTTACCAATGGATTCACCTTTTTATGTATAATCAAGAATAAGTGATTCTTAAATAATATAATGGTTATATAATATTATATGACTACATAATACTGGAGATAAAAATATCATTTTAAAAATTTTACAGATGAGAATATATTTGAAATAATACATATTTTTAATAAAAGAACGCATTATTAACATCTCTCTGTTTCCAGGTATACAAGTTTAAGTGACTCCAATTAGTTTGATGATAATTACATGGTAACAAGGCATGAATCAATGATCTAATAACCTTTGTAAAGTGAAAGAGAAGCTTGGAAAGAAAATCTATTCACAATAATATGATGACCTAATACTATATAGTATTATAAAAGTTATTGAAAATAAAATGGGTAAGTCAGTCTAACTTATTAGTAAATTTGAATGTGTGTAAATCTTAAGCATGAGACCCTATTCTGGGTCAGTTTGACATTCTAGTCAAGTCATCATCTGCTAGATATTTTTGAATCTAATGGAAGTAAAAATTTGTATTTAAATATACTCAAGTCCTCAAAATGTTCAAGTCACAAAAATTACTATTTTGACTGGCATTAATTAGAATCTTGGTTTGGCAGTTTCTCTAGGAATTCTAAGAATTGACTATAGTAACAGTGAAACCAAATTAATTGTCTAGTGTGATGGACATCTGGGGTCAAATATTCAAAGGTCCTCTGCTACTTTTTCTCTTATTATGGCAGATTTGAGTTTTCACTTTCAAATAATGCATGAATCGCCAACCCTGTTTCAACAGAAAAGAAGGAATGTCAGTGGAATACTTTCAAAGGTGAGAGGGGTGCAGAAGTATAGCTTACTGTGTTTGAATTATATGGCAACAGCCATACAAAGGAAGAGACTGTCTACTATGATTCTACTATGCAAATCTGACATTTTAGAAAAATAATGTTTTTATTATGCTATATCTAAAAATTACAAAATCTATTATTTAAAGATGCCAAAAAAATAATGTATATGAACAATTTAGTTTATATTATCATAGTTTTCTTGAGATAAAGCTTAACTATTATCCATGACTACATAAATATATATTTTGAACTATTATAGCTATGTATACACACACGTTAAAAAGAAGAAGATATTGAATTCTCACTAAATTCCTACAAACAAAAAATCAGTTACGTTATTTTGGTATAAATATTAGATATGCAAAATAGAAGGCAGTAGTATGTATCAGTACATTTTCAGGTGCAATTATTTGAAATGCCTTGGAACTATCATAAATTATATGTGATAGAATAATTATAGTCAAAAAATAAAAACAGTATCAAGATGACTATTCAAATTTTGAATAGAGCATGTTTACATTGGAAAAAATAAACATTAGACAAAAATAGTCGGATGGTTTAAAAGTGAAGTATGATAATATACTAATGCAATAGTTGGAACTCAGTTTTAGTAGAACTTACATTTAATTAGGCACCCTCCACTTTTCTTTCCTAAATTCAATAGCTTAGTCATTGGTAATTCATTCAATTTTGAGATTATATTTTCCAGAGTTTCTCTCATTGCTAATATAATTTATTATAACACAAATTTCATATAATTTAATGAAAATGAAATAACCACTATATTCTTCAGGGCTTTGAGATCTGGGCTTTGAATGGATTGTTCTTTGTTGAACTTCAGCCAAATCTCATTCTTTGGTTCTACCTTGAACTCAAATTGTTGACTGCTTATTTTTTGTGAGCAATAATTTTCCCAGAGACATGGTTGCAGTAGGAGCATTCACAGACCTCTCTAGGAGCTGTCAGCAATGTACTTGTATTCTTAGCTATCCCTGAAAAAAAATAATTTGCCCATCTGTGCTCTGTTTCATGAGGCCTTGTTAGTCTCTCTTTGTGTCTGTTCATCCTACTTATCTTTACTTCTCCACTCTCAATTATAGAAGATGTCATTCTTAGGCTTTGTATTACTTTCATAATACTGAACATATTTTTAACTCTGGCTAAATTAAGATAATTATGGATAAAGGTAGCATCAATAAAGTTTTTTGGCTTATTTCTTTTGAAATGCCACAAATTTGGTTAGAGGGTATATTACCTTCCTACAGGTCATATTTCATAAGTTTGTGAAACTGGCAAGTCTCAATTTTACTAGTAGTCTAGATTCATCAGTCTTTACAATAAAACATTTGCTCTGATTTTTTCCAAATGCTATTTCAAGTCCTTTAGTAATTCAGTCAAACTCATCATCTATGGATATAAAGAATATCTTATTCAGAAAATGCTATGTCTGAAAACAGTGCTATTTACTAATAATTGAGTTTCTAGTATATAAACTATTATTCTTGTGGATTCTGTTCTTTAATTTCTGCTCTTAACCACCAGTTAAAGATAGTATTCTTCAGCATAGTACTGGAGGTTCTAGCTAGGTCAATAAGACAAGATAAAGACATGAAACAAGTACAAATAGGGAAAGAAGAAGTGAATTATCATTATGTTCAGATAGTATGATACTTTATGTAGAGAACCCCACAAAATCCACAGAAAAACTACTTGAAATAATAAACCAGTTCCATAAGGTAGCTGACTACAAAATTAACACACAAAAGCCAGAAGCCATTTTATATGCAAAAAAAAAAAAAGGAAAGAAAAAAGGACAAAAGAAGAAAAAAAAAACTCAATTTACAATTGTGCCAATGAAAATTAAATACCTGAGAATAAACCTAACAAAAGATGTGAAAAACATATACAAAGAAAATGATAAAACATTGTTAAAAGTAATGGAAGAAGTCTTAAAGAAATGGAAAGACATTCCCTGCTTATGTTTGGAAGAGTTAACAACATCAAAATGATCATATTGCCAAAAGCAATCTACAGAGTCAATGTGAACCCAACAAAATTTCCAATGTCATGCTTTAAAGTGTTAGAGCAAAATTATTGAAGTTCACATGGAAAAATACAAGACCATGGATAGTCAGAGCACTCCTGACCATAAAAAGAGAGAACGGAAGTATTTCACTCCCAAATTTCAAATTATACTACAAAACCACAATAATTAAAACAGCATGGTACTGGAATAAAAGCACACACAGACCAATGGAAAAGAACTGAATGCCCAGAAATAAAGCCACAAATGTATGGTCAGTTAATTTTTGACAAAGGGACTAAAACTACACAGTGGAACAAGGACAGTATTTTCAATAAATGGTGCTTGGAAAACTGGATCACTACCTGCAAAAAAATAAATCTAGACCACTCCCTCACACTATGTACAAAAACCAACTCAAAATGGATACAAGATTTGGAAGCAAGATCTTAAACCATAAAATACATAGAAGAAATATGGGCAAAACACTCCAAGACTTACACTTCAGACACCTCTTTCAGGACACATCTAAAAAAATGCTAAAAAAATTAAGGAAAGCATAAATAGCTGAGACTACATCAAACTAAAAAGCTTCTGTGCAGCAAAAGAGACAATAACCAAAACAAAAAAGAAACCCAACTGAATGAGAAAAAAAACTTTGTCTTACACACAAGTGATAGGAGCCTGACAAAGATCCACAAAGAACTCATAAGACTCAACAAAAATATGACAGAAAGTCCTGTTAGAAAATGGGGAGAAAAAATTGGGGAGAAGATCTAAAAAGAAGATTTCCTCTTCTCCAAAGAGGCAATGAAAATGGCCAACAGGCATATGAAAAAATGCCAGTAATAATCAGGGAAATAAATCTAAACCACAATAGGATACCATCTTACACCAGTAAAAATGACCTATATTTAAGAAAAGGGCAAGACAAGTGCTGGCATGAATATGCAGATAAAAGGAAACTTCTACATTATTGGTGGGAGTGCAAACTGGTTCAGCCACTATGGAAAGCTGTGAGGAGGATCCTTAAACTACTGAAAAGGTAACTTCTATTTGATATAGCAATTCTACTCTAGAAATATACCCAAATGTTATAAAAACTCTATTCCAAAAAAATAAATAATCTGTACCCATATGTTTATTGTAGTGCCAGTTATAATAGCTAGTTTGGAAGCAACCCAAATGCTCCCGGATAAACAAGTGGTACAAAACCTGTGGTTTGTGTATATGATAGAATATTATTCATCAATCAAAAAAGACAAACATATGTCATTTGCGTCAACATGAATGAAGTTAGAAGGAATATTACCAGAAGAAATAAGTCAGGAAGAAAAAGAGAAATACTGCATTGGTTTCACTTATATGAGGAATATAGGAAAGCAAACAAACAAAAGAAAAAGAAAAAGTTAAAACTAACTCAGCAAAATTGAAGCATGGAGCATGAAAGGGGGAAGTGGGAGAAGCGGGAGTGGAAGGGGCACAAAAGATTAGGATGATGGTTCATGGGTGATAAAATGGAGGGAGATAATGATGTAAAATAAAATAAATTTAAATAAATAAATAATAAATAATATTAAAGTATAAATAAAGACACCATTCTGAAGAAACAGTGGAAGACACTTGTCGGTATCTTCTGGGTTTGCAGTAATGTCCCCCAACACACAGTATATGTTTTCAACCAATGACTAGCATATGATGCTATGACTTCATAGCCTACATTAATACATATGAGAATCAAGGTGTAAGTAAGGGGTGGGGGAGTGAAGAAATTGTTGTAGAAGACAGGAAGAATGGGGATACATGAATGGAGTGAGGATGAAAGGAATGAATCATTTTACTATTGCTTTAGCAATCAATCCATAGATAAAGGTATGCTTCCTAATTTGCAATGTTGACTGATGTTTTAGATATATTATTTCTCAATAGCAGAAAAAATTCTTCAAACAATATAAGAATTTAAGTAAAATAATAGACTTTCCCTTAAGCTGATAGATGAAATTGCCATTTGGCTATATTGGGATCCTCAAGTCACTTTAAGTAAAGAAGGTGAGCCTATTGGTTGAAATGGCTTATTCTGATATTTTAGAAATGTAATATCATTCATATTTTAAAATAAAATAATTTTAGAGAATATGCGAAAGTCAGGACATCCTTTAGAGCCTCTCCTGAAATCTTATGCTCTAAAATAGAACATAAAGGAAAACTTTCACAGCTCACTATAAACATGGCTACTAATTCCTCAAACTCAATAGAAATGAGAATTTTGATCACTCCTCTAAACAAGGAAATATGACAAAGTTGCAGGACACCATAAATGGTTAAGTGATATACCTTAGATGAGGGCATGCCCTTATCTATTCTCGCCCATCTTCAGCAAATTGGAGATGGTTCCCAGCAAATTTCTTATCTGCAAATGTAGTCCCCTAACTACTTGTAAGATATTAATCTACCTGTAAGATATTTACTTGAAAGATAAAGTTTTTTACCTCCATGAAGATTTTCTACTAACGTATCTCTCTAACCCCATGTGCTACATACCATGGGATCTTAGTTTTACCCCTCCTATACCTTCCTTAGTACCACATTGTATCCATTCCTTTACCAGAGTATTCAAGGGAGCTTGGACCTCTAATATACAACTCAGTTCATGCTAACTGAGCCCCAGTCTACACCTCTATGTAGGCTGTCTTAATTTCTTCTATTTTTCAACTTCTTCCTGCCCATGACCTCCAACAAAGGTGAGGTAGGTTTTTTTTATGTAAAAGCGAATTTGGACATGGAATATAAAACCTTGTAAATACCAGTATGACCATGGCATGTAGTACAAATGGAAATGTCATGTATTAGGGATATTTCTTTCTTTCTTTCAATGTTCTCATATATACTGAGTAGTTATTTGACTTTCTTTTTGTCATATTTATAGTATCTAACATAAGATAATCATAGTCAATTTTTATTACAATATTTAATTCTGATATATCCAAAAAGCCATCACATAATTAGAAGGTGAGCAAAACTTACCAAATTTGGAACAATAACTAGTGTTTTTATATGTGTCTTCTTTTAGAATGAGATTCAATGAATTTTTGGTTATATCAGACCTGCTTGTCTCATGTTGTGAAGCAGAAAATTATGATTTTCTGTATTTGGATATAAATTTAGTTATAGTAGATAACTATGCATTCCAAAATGTGTGACTGTGTCCACTTGGTTGAGTGCTGTATTTTTCAAAATGAATTTCCTATATGGATGAGAGGCAGAGTTGGCCATTAGAAAAAGCTTGGTACTCCTACCATAGCCACAGATGTAGTTTCTAAAAATTTTCCTGTATCTTGTCTTTTTTTGTCCTAGTATTCTGAAAGATTCACTAGGAAAATTGTGTCAGTACCTTCTACTACTTCCTTCAGACATTTTTTTCTCCCACTTCTTCCCAAATTGTGTAACTTCTTTCATGATAACTTACACTGTGTGGCAAAATTACTATATCTTAAATCTCAAGAATCTGCACTCAATCTTCAAATTTTAGGGGAACTCTTTCCACAAGAGTGTGAGTAGAATATATATATTGCTTCTAATCCTTAGACTATGATAAAATTGATATTGATGTAATGTGATACCCCTTATGGCAAACTATAGAGAGATCCTCTCCCACTGGTGTCAAAGAAACAAGAGATTATGGTATGAACTGTATTAAAAATAAGTGACTTAGAACCAAACTGCAAAGAGCCTGTAGGAGTTGAAGTTCTTGTTTTACAGCTTCAATGGACTGCATTCACCAGCAACCAGATGAGCTTGCAAGACAACAAAGCTTCCAAAAGCAGTTGGCTTTCCCCTTGACTACAAACTTTATGAGATCCTGATCAGGAAAACCAGTTAAGCTGTATAGTTAGACTCTGACTCACAGAGACTGTGAGATTATGTATATGTGTCATTATTAAATGGATAAATCTGTACCAGTTTGTTGTACAACAGAAGACTTAAACATCCCATAATTCTTCAAAATGTTTCTGCTTTCCTAATTGATTCATACTTCGCAGTACATATTAGTGCTAATTTTATATTTCCCTCAGTTTTATATATGAATATAATTGACATATATAGCACCATATGAACTAAAGATGTTCAGTGCAATGATTTGATACATGTAAACATTTTGATATAGTAAAAGTTGATACAATTTTATGGCATATGATTTTTAAGCAATATGATTAATATTCATCACTTCTCATAGTTACATTATTTTTTCCTTGTGATGAGAACTTTTAAGATTCACTCTTAGCAACATTCAAATGTATAATAAGTATCATTGACTATAGTTATCCTGTTGTACATTATATCCCCAGGACATACTTATTTTATAAATGGGAAGCTAGGTTATCTTACCAACCTTCATTTAACTGCTCTATCACTCACTCCTTTCAACCCTGGCATTGACTACTCTGATCTTGGTTTAGAAGAGATTATAATTTTGTGTATTTGTTTACTCCACATAGAATTATGATCATATAGTATTTGTCTTTCTCTGTCCAAATCACTTACCTCACTGGAGGTTTTTTCCACTGCACTGAAAACCTGATTAAGGACTTTGTTCTTAGTGTCTTCGGTGTCAATTTTACAAGGCAGCTAATGAATAGTTGTTGAGTGATAATGACTGACTGACCAAAGCAGTGAGATCATGATCAAATTATGATTTCATATTAGATTATGTTTTAAAGAATGAGAAAGAATGATGGTCACTAAAGTGTCTTCATTCTAAATCAAAATAGCTGATAGCTGAAATTTCAAATCACTAGTACAAAGTTGCTGCAGCTTGAGTTTAAACAAATTATTTTAGTACTCTTATTGCAAAAACTATAGTTAAATGCAGTATTTGTCATAATAATTAACTGAGACACTCATTAAAATGTGCAGATTTTAAAAAAAGGAAAAATAAAAGTGTTTCAAGGAGAAGTTAGCTGTCCAGTGATGCTTCTATGAGAAGTTAAGCAAGATGATGACTAAGCAAGACACATTCATTTAAATTTTAAAAATGCAGATTTATAGAGTCCAACTCAATATACTTTAGAACTTCTCATAGTAGACCTCAGAATATGCATATTACACAGACTTTGCAAGTGAAGCTTACTCACACAGATGTTTGGCAACTATTTCTGGAAAAAACTGACTTACTTTTTGCATTTTTAAGGACTTGTCATATAAAGTAGGTGCTACAATGTGTAAATTGGAAAAGAAAAATCTCCTATACCTACAGTCATTTTCTGAGAAGCCATATTCTGATATATAAAGTTAGAGCATAGTTAATTAAAGATATGAAAGAATTAAGTGATATATGCCAACGACTGAAAAGGATCAACTGTCAAGAACAGCAATTTCAGAATTTTATTTTATGCATTAGGTGTTAAAAATAATACCCGATTCATTTGCTATTTGAAATGCTAAAATGCAGAAAACATTTTTTTAACTTAACTGTGAACATAGTGTCAGATTGTTAGTATTTTTCCATTATTTTAAAAAGAAACTCAATCCGGGTCGGGCACGGTGGCTTGTGCCTGTAAGCTTCAGCCTATGAAGCGGCCAGGCCTAGGGATCGCAGTTCGAGTCCCTCCTGGGGCGGGTAGCAAGACCTAGTTCCAAAAAAAATAGCTGGGTGTGGTGACATGCCCCTGTAATCACAGCTACCTGGGAAGCTGAGGCTGGGGATTACTTGAGTCTGTGGTACCCCAAGCAACGAGAGCCTGTGGCTCCACAGGCAAACATAGCTAGACCTACTCTCAAAATAAATAAATAAACAAACAAACAAACAAATAAATAAATAAATAAACAAATAAACAAACAAACAAACAAATAAATAAATAAATAAAAAACAAGAAAAAGAAACTCCTCAATCCTATTTCTGTAAGTTAGATCTCAGGTTTGTACAAAAAATTTTTTACTAATCATTTATTGTTTTTTTACTGAAAATATGATATCCAGTTACTTTTCACAAGTATAATCAATAATATATCTAATACATAGTTAATATCTAATCATCAGAATAAAAATACTGAAATTAGTTATCATGTATTATCAAAATAAATCATTTAGATATTTTATAGAAAATATTCTA
The DNA here is from genome assembly GCA_004024945.1 of Uropsilus gracilis. NCBI lineage: Eukaryota > Metazoa > Chordata > Mammalia > Eulipotyphla > Talpidae > Uropsilus > Uropsilus gracilis. Next base: position 45,507 of record PVHY01008706.1, read on the forward strand.
ATAGCATTTAATAGAATATATATACTATAAATTGTAAATATACATCTTATTCTTATTAATGAAAGACAATTACGACTTTCTAGATCATTTAAAAATTGTTTACTTTAGTAAATATAAATTAGTAAAATAAAAGTGCAAATGATTTAAAATATTTTGTATGACTTTATGATTATTATGTTTGATAAAATGGTGTTAAATTTATTTCAAGATTAAAATGTCAAATGATTCCATTGTCTTTTTATTCTTTTACCCCCAGGGGACACTGTTCATTGTATTCCATTATCCATTCCCTTCCTACTTTCATCTCAGAGCTTTAGTATGTTTATTGATGCCCAATGTTTCCTGAAAATGTTATACACTATCAAATTATCTCCCATGTAAATGAATAGTTTTTGTCAAATGACTGTTGACTTATTGGCTCTTGACTTATAACGTGGAATTTATCATATCGGGGAAGGTTCCTTCTATTTCCATCTTATTTACACTTATGTATTAAATGGGCACCAAATTTATCAAATGCATTCTCTGGGTCTATTGTCATTGTATGAGTTTTATCTTTACTTTTTTGATATGATGAATTGCATTAATGAATTTATGTATATAGAGCAACATTGCATCTCAGAGGCAAATCCCGCTGATATGGAATATAACTTTTGTGACATTTCCCCAAATTTGATCTGCTAATGTTTTGTTGAAAATTCTATGTCATTGTTCACAGTAACATAGATCTTCCTTCCTCAAGTAGTGTCTGTTTGAGTGTTAGGATAATGTCGACATCATGAATGTATTAGAAGTGTTCCTTCTACATTGAAAAACAATATGAGTAAGGTAAGCAATAGTTCTTTATATTATGATAAAATTTATTTGTAAAATCATCTGTACCTGGGTGTTTGTTTTTCAGAACATGATTCAATTACCATTCTTGGTATCAGTTTGATCAATTTATTTGCTTCTTCCTGCTTTCTTTCATTATGATAGCACTTATAATGTTTTTTCTCTTCATTTTGTTGTTAGTCTAGCAACCGCTTTATCTTCTCAAAAAAAAGTGCTCAGATTATTTTTTGTGTAGTATTTTTATTCTCAATTTCATTTGCTTCTACTCTTTTTTTTCAATGTCCATCCTACCACTAAATTGGCTTTTGTTTGTTTCTCCTCAAGTCACTTTCAGTGTGATTATATTGTTAATTTTTGAATATTTTTGTTTCTTAATGTGGATCTGTGTTGGAATTATCTTCCTTCTTAATAATGTGTCTTATGTGTCCCATAGATTCTGATAGTTTATACCATTCTTTTCATCATCTTAAGTTGTTTTATTTTTATTTTTTAAGTTTCTACCTTGATTCCATCTTTTCCAAGTCCTATTAATCAACATGTTGTTTGGTTTCCATATAATTTTCTTTATAGTTATTTCTAATTTTATAGCATTAATGTCAGATAAACTATTAAGCATTGTATTAATCTTTGTAGTTTTATTGATAATAGACTTGAACCAAGATGTAATCTCATCTTGAAAATGTTGCATATGTACTTGTAAAACAAAATGTATGCACAGTGGTTTTGGCATGGAATAGCTGTTACATTTATTTGATCTAGATTTTAATTTAAACCCATTATTCTGTATTTATATGTTGTCTTGTTGATCTGTCTGTTTTTGTCAGTGGAATCTTCAAGTTTCCTGGAATTATATTAAGCCATTTTGTTATGTTTTTGTTTATGTTTGCCATTTCTTTTTACAAAGACTGCCTTAAAAATATTTTTGTTGTCTTATGAGTTAATTCTTTCTTTGATTGTTTGTTTTTCTGTTTGTTTATTTGAGAATTCTACTCAGGTTAGTATATGGTGTACTATTTGTATGACCTAATGGAAAGTCTGGTCTTTGGTTCTAATGGGCACAGTGTATTTTTTAACCTTCTCTCTTCCATGTTAGGTGACTTAGGTCTCAGTTCCCTGCATTTAGGAATGCAGTCTTTCATCAATATTTGTTGTTCTGTTGCTTTAAAATAACCCCTTTAGAATCTCTTTCATGTACAGTTGTTATTGATGCAGTCTGTTAGTTTTTGCTTTTTTATGAAGCACCTTACTTCTGTCATAAATGTTAATATTGCTATGTAAAGGACTCCAGATTGGAATCTTGTTTTCTTTTTATATAAAATGATGCACATATTCTACACATATCCATATGCATAGACAACACACACACACAAGAGTAATTCGCTCAAAGCAAGTAAAATAATTTTTCCAGCCATTTATTTTTACAGGTCAATATTTTGTATTAAAAACAACTGTGCCTCATTTTTACAAACATTCATCAAATTAAATTTCTTATATCAATATATTTTTTATAATAAAACTGAAGTTATCATAATTGAAGATCAATATTTCACACATTTATAAATCTTGAATTTTGTCACAGCAATTCATTAACAGTAGGAAACTGGTTCCCTTTGACAGCATCATTTAAATGTGTACTTCATTTACATTTCTAATGTTATTCTCACAAGATGAAATTAATTTTCAAAGCTGGAGTGAGATAATGATATTGCTTGTGCCAAACTTTTAAAAAACACTTATCTTTAAAACAGACCTTTAAATAACTTTAAAATAAAAGGAAATGCAGTCTTTCATCAATATTTCTATTAGTTATGTAGCATGCTAAATAGCTTAATATTGATTTAATTTTTAGTACAGTATCTGTCTGCAATAAGATTGCAGTTACTATTCTGTATATTAAAATATTGCTAGAATTAGATTTTCATTTGTCCTTTTAGATCATCTGTTTTAATCTATCCCATTGTCTGTGCAATGAGATATTTTTTCTGGTACAAAAACAAGGCTTATTATTCTCCTTAAGCCTTGTTCATGTTGCCTCAATTGACAAAATCCATAGCCTGATATGCAGTTCTGTTGAATTTCAGGACTATTTTCTGGAACATCAGGTTTAATGTTATGAATGACAAGCTCTTAGTTATGTTTCAGCTCTTTATCAGAAATATAATGGGTATCAATGACAAAATGACCCAGGGTAGAAATAAAGAATTTGTACCCCAAATAATCCTGAAGTCATTTAATATATGTATTTAATATCAACCAAACATACCTTAATGCTTATTGTACATCAAAATTTTATTCAGTCAAGTCAAGTAACAATATATTGAAAACTTTTTATTTAATGTTATTCTATTTTTAATTATAATTAAGTAAACATAGCACACATTTACTATTTTCAGAAGCCAAACTGAAGGTCAGACTAAAACAAACTGAAATAAAATTCTAGAAATCTGACCATGAACTTGAGAATGCCAGATGAGGTGGGGGGAAGCTAGAGAGCATAAGGGAAAATGGGGTACAGTAAAGAATTGTGGGTGCTTATTGGTTATGGTCATGAGACAACATGCACTTGAAAGGGGTGAAGTCTATATTCCAAAGTGTATATGATGTTGTAACCTAATTAAAAAAATAATGGTAGAAAAATACTATTTTCACAGCTGAAGGGCATATTTTGATGGCTTATAGTACATTCACAATTTCTTTATATTACTGAGTTGTAAGAATTCTTTACATAATCTACATTCTAGTATTCTGTTTATGTCTGAGAGGATTTTAAATATTCTGGAGATGATAGTGTTTTGTGTCTGATGGGTCTAATTGATTAATGGTAATGACCAAGCCCTTAATTTTTTCATCAATCTTCTGTTTAGTTGTTCTACAAATTATTGAAGTTGGATCTCAAAAAGTTTTTGAAGTATTTTATCAAATGTGTATGAGGGCTTTGCCTGCTAGGCATCATCCCCACCTATACTTTGAATCTTTCATCTTTCACAATTTTAGTTTTCCTTTTTCTGAATGGACTATCAGATATTTCACATTAATTTTTTACCTAAATCCATGTGCTATAAAGTTATTAAAGTTGAGTACATTTTAATGTTTGTTGGCTATTCAGATTCCTCTTATCAATAATACTTACCCAAACATTTGCCCATTTAAAAATGCTGATTTTTTCTTTGTCTTCAAATTATCCATATTTTTTTACATTCTAAATATATATCTTTTTCCATCTGTGACATGCCTTGGCTGTTCTAGCATATGTTTTGATGAGCAAATATAAAATAAGGGCCTTGTTTCAATTTTCCTAATTAGGTGACTGGGTCTTCTTTTACATATGAATATACTTCTCTACTTGTTCATTAATTGTAGCTGCCAAATAGGGATACAAAACATTTGGAAATTTGATTGCATATCAAAACTGTCAATTAATATATTGCACTGCCAAAATGATAAATGAGAGACACCTACGACAAAGATTTAACTAGGTCTTCCAAGAGCTCTTTTTCAGCCCAGTGAGAGCAATGCTCAGGCATTTTTCTAACTTCAAATTCAAGTTGTACTTGGGTATTTGTGTCAGAGATGACACACTCGTTGCATAAAAATGAGAGACTCTCATATCTCTAGCCACTTACACACTTCTTCGCTACTCACTCATTATGCTCAAATTTTCTTAAAGGTTTTTTATGACAAGTGAGTCTCTTCCCCTTGGTTTTGCTTATTCTGTGCTCTGAGTTCATTTACTCAGCCTTGGTTGTCAGCATTATTCCACTCTCAACTTACCTTCTCAAAATTTACTATTAGCTTTTAACTACTCATTTATTTTTTTCAGTCTAGTTATTAATCTTGTGGATTATTTTTCTTTCATTTAAGAAAGATAATAAATAAGAGAAAATTAAAATGCTATGAATGTTAGTTGTATAGAAGTGGAAGTCAGTGTAATTTCTCAGTTTTCAATGAGTCACTACAGAATCTGTTACTGCTTAAGGGTTTAATTGTTTAGTACAACTGCCATATTGGCATTGCCATCAGTTAAACATGGTATAAATTTCCCTTGCTTCACTCATCAGTGATTTTGAGTCACTGCCTAATTAGATACAAAGAATTTAATAGTAGGATTTTTTTTTCATTCAAATGTCACTTATGACATAACTGTCTAAATTCTAATAGTATTATATCTGATGGTTGGAAAATAATAAATAGTATTTATTTGTCAAGACACCAGCTAGAAGACTTTATAAACAGTATTTTAGTTAATCCTTATATTACACTTTTAAATTAGATTTTTTTTCTTTTTCAAAAAGCAGACTCCAAACTTCACTTGCTTATTCACCCATAAATGGCAGAACAGAACAAAGACTCTGGTTTTTCAGTCACCCATAACTGTGTTGTTTATCAGATTCAGAATATTCAGTTTCTGCTTTCACATAGTACCTAGACTGAAAAAAGAAAATAGTAATTTTCTATGCACATTCTCTTGCCTTCAATATTTTTCATTCTCTCATTGAGGAATTCCTAGAAGAGAGAATAGTGTTTGGGGTCACCAAAACAAAACAGCATACATGTTTCAGATATAGTTAAACTCTACAGTTTAAAGAGGTTGAGTCAGAAAAAAAAAATGCTATCATGCACCATTTTCATGAAGATAAGTTCCCACATAAATTTCAGCTCAGGAATTAGCAAGTTGTTTTCAAAAAAGAAACACGGTTGTTCTTATGGCAAACGATAAACTTTAATTTTTCATGAAGCATAAAACCCTCATCAATAGGATATAGGAAGACAGATTGAGCACAGCACCTCTGCTACCCAAATGTTATTAAATATGTTTCTCTTTAACCACTTTTATGACTGTGGTATGGGATTCATTATTATTATAACCCTACTCATTTTGTTGTATCTTGAGAAAATAAGAATTGAAAAGATCAATGTGCACTCAAAGAAGAACCCATTCAAAAGAAGCCACAACCCAGAGCATTCATAAAAATAGCTATGTGAAACACAAAGGTACAGGAAAAGAAAAATGTTGAGCAAAGATGGTCAGAGTTTTTGCCAGTCCCTATATCATAAATAAGACTGTCCATCACCATGCCATGCCTGCATTGAAATCTTTGTCAAACTCGACACTGACTAGATATTTGAACAAATACATCAGCACAGCTATCATATATAAACACAGAGTTCCCATGTGAGCACTTACTGTTTGTAATGATATATGCTTTATTTTTAAATATGAATGTACAAGCAAAAGATCAGACATATTAGGATAATAGAAGTAGAAACTTAAGAATAAAATGATCCACTAAAACCTACAGAATAAATTTCAGGATCCAAAGCAAAATAAAGAAATAAATTTTAAAGAGATTCTAACTAGTAGCTCTGGAGAGATTTGAGAAGATACTGAAATTCTGAAAACCCAGTGGAAAAAGGAGGAATCAAGTGGGTCCTCACCACATGTGTTTATACCTACAGAACATGGATTAAACACAGATAGACAGGGAGAGATTGTAATAACAGATTTATTAACAATGAATGAGAAAAAGAAAAAAAAACAATGAGTGATGGGGAGAAAGAGGAGAGTGAGAGAGAGAGAGAGAGAGAGAGAGAGAGAGAGAGAGAGAGAGGATAGCTTAGTTGACACCAGAGATAAGTTGGTTTGGGAATTAAAACACTGAAATACAGACAGGACATGAAAGTACATGGTGGTGCAGGCTGAGGAAATGACTCTTGAGGTCTGCTCTGCCCTGTGCTTGTTCACCTACAAATTTTATTGAGAATTTTATCAATAAATGATACAAGTGTTCATTAATTCCAAGGGCAAATAATTTGTCCATGCAAGAAAGCAGTTCACAATTTTTCCAGACAAAGCAAAAAACAGTCTATCAGAGGATGTATGCAGATGTAGTAGAGCTTTCCCAGGACAAGTGTCTCCCATAGACCTACAGGCTGCTTGTGGCCAGGGTCACCTTGTTCAGTTGGACCTTACTGCAGAGCAAATGGTCCAAGGTCAGAACCCACACCATTCAGTTCCCAACAGAGAGAGAAAGAGGTTGGCATGCGACCAGTGCAGTATGACCTAATGTAGATAGTGTCTGTGGTTTAGAGTCCGAATCCTGAGTATTAAAAAGTCAAGGTAAGATGGTTGATCATCAAAAGAAGCAATAGCTACTTATGCCAGTATGTTCAGTGAATAGGAACTACAGCAGGTCACACAGTCAGAGAAGAGGTCAGTGGCTTGTGGAGTGATCTGACCTGATGGAGCATGAGTCTGAGAGCAAAGCCAGAAGCCTGCACATATGAGCAGACACCTGAAGGCTCATTGAAGAGAAGAGCAGAGAATCACATCTCGTGTTCTTCTAGCAACACTATTTGCAATAGTAATGTTATAGAAACAGCCTAAGTGTTCAAAGATAGAGGAGTGGATTAGGTAGATGTGGGAATACCATTCATCTATGAAAAACTACTAGCTGTCGCCATTTGTAGCAGCATGGATCAAACAGGAGGGTTTTATGTTTAGCAATATAAGTCAGAAGAAGGACAAATTTCACATAATGTCTATATTTGTGGAATATAAAGAAATAAAGCAACGAATAAGATTCAACTCTACCAACGATCAACGTTAGAAATGTGACTGTAGAACTGAGGTACTGGAGGAGAAAGTAGAGAGGTGAGGGTAAAGTGTTGAGGGCACTACGGTGGAGGTCCTTGGTGGTTGTGAAATCGGGTCAAAAAGGGGTAGAAGCCTCCAACCAACAAGCCACATTTAAAATGAGTCTTCTGCCCCACCCCCACCCTCGGTTCTCTCAGATCCCAACCATCTGCGCATAGTAATTGCCAATCAAATGCAGTTTAACAAGGTATTTTATTTACACGGGAATTCAACAGGGAAAACAAAAAGTCCCTAAAGTCACAAGTGGCCAGTTATCTTACCCCATCATTTAGTATGAAAGTCTCAAACACATGTCCAAGATGGTGACCCTTTGTCCCTCCAAACCTGAAAGAAGGCACTCTGCAAAGTCCAATCTTTCTCCGACACTTCTCCTGGCTTCTCTCTCCAGCGTCCCGCACGGCTCCACTTCTCTAAGGCTTTTCAAACTGCTTCCACAAAATGCTGATCCCAAATCAACTTTCCACATCTGTCTCAATGCTGTGGCTCCATGCGCTTCCTTTACCAGGCCCGCCTTCAGCAGCATCTGGCCAAATCCAGCAGGCCTGCCCTCAGCAGTCCCTGGCCAGGCCATGTGGGCCTGTTCTCTCAGTCTACCAGTCCCATCTCTCCCTTCCTATCTCTCCCTTTCTATTGCTCACTCCTCATTTTAACATCCTCTTAGGCACCTCCCATTTTCTCTCATGGGTCTTTTGCTCAGATTCCACCCACGAGAGTATTTTGGCACTGGTAAATTTTTAACTTCATCCCTACCCTGTATCAGTTGTGGGGTGTTATATGTAAACCTAATAGGTGTGATTCTATTCACCTAAATCATATATGGTGGTATAAAACAATGTTACCACAATAAAGAACATTTAAAATATTATTTAAAAAAACACGAACTTAGCTATTGGAAGAAAATAAATGAAGTCAAAAGGTTTGATATAGAGATAGAATAGTATTGTAACTATATAGATCAAGTAGGGATTTGTAATCCAAAATCAAGGATTTATGTTATTTAAAGTATAATGAAAAAATCTGTAGAGGATTTGGGATAGAAATCATCATCACATATATTGTATCTTTTCAAAGTTCATTAAGTGGCTTCACCAGAAATAAATTATAGTGATGGAATTATAGAGGTGGGAAATAAAGAGACAAGTAAGAAAATCATTTCCATAAGAAAATGACTCTCTGGATATAAAGAAAATGCAAGAAAGTAGAAAATAAAAGAATTCTAACTAGTATCTACAGAGAGATGCATAACAATACTACATTCATGTGAAAATGAAAACACAAGAACAATAGAGACCTATAAAAAGGAGTAATGAAATGAATGAGGATTTCTGGAAATTGACAATAAAGACCTTTTCATTGCCACTACAAAATGTGAAGAGATTCTGGGAAAGTTACATTGGCCTTACTGATATATAGAAATAGCAATCACATTTCTCACTTGGAAAAGGGGGGGTAGAAACTTTATACATTAGTCACTGTATTAGAATATGTACCATTTTCCCCTGGTTAGAAGGATAAGTGTACATTGTAAGAACAAATAATTTTTGTTATGATAATTTCTTTTCAATGTAGATAAATTTTCTGTGTTCTTTCATTTATATTAATTTCTGTTAATTGGAATATCCTAGACTTTACTAGTTTGTACAAACATAGATTATAATTTACTTTGATTCATTATGATAAAGGTTTTATCTTTTATTTTTGTTTAATGGTGATTTAGGACATTGATGCTAAATTTATTATCGGTTAATTTTAATTTTGGAAATTGTATTAACAATCAAATGTGGAAACACTACTTGTATACCTAGGCCTATTCTAAGAAAATGTCTGGATATAGCTACTTTTTCCTTGACATCTATTGCTTAGCAGTTCTCAAACATTTGCTTCTTGTTTTTCTACCTCAGTGTACTCCATAGAAGTTTTAAGTAGTATTTTCAAAATATTTCATTCTACAAGTGGGGTTTACTACTACCCCAGTGTAATGTGTCACAACTTTAGAGACAGTCAGGAATATACATAGTCCAACATTATATCAGTGATTGCTTTGCAGCATTAGTTTCCCAATTATTTTTATATTTAGGATTCTTAGTTATGAGAATATATGGAAAGAAAGAATAAAACCATTAAGAAATTTTTGAGAAATAGCTGGACATGGTGGTATGTGCCTGTAATCCCAGCTACCTGGGAAGCTGAGACTGAAAATTGCTTGAGTCTGTGGTACCTTGGGCAACGTGAACCTGCTGTTCCATGGGCAAAAATAGTTAGACCTTGTCTCAAAAAAACAAAACAAAACAACAACAACAAACTGCAAACTGAAGCAGAGGAGATGATCTTCGAAGGTCATTCACAGATGCCTGTATTCACAGAGACTAATGGATTTAGCACAACTAGTAAACAACAAAGAGTGGGGCTTGAGAGAATGGAATGGGCACCAGAGGGAGGAGAGAGGGGGAAGTATCCCCAAAAAACACAGAGGTTGTGATCTAAAGAACAAAATAAATTTAAAAAAAAGAAATAAAAAAAGAAATTTTGAGAATTGGAAAAACTTTCATAAACACAAAAATCGAAAAAGTTACAATCTTTTGTAATAAAGACAACTCCCCTCTTCTTCATATAATGAAACTATGAATTATTTTCCTTGGTATCTCTTTCAATAGAAATTTTCCTATAAATATACAAACATTCTTTTCATAATAATGAGATTGAAATAGTGTCTGTCTTCCAGACACATTATCCAGTAAAGAGTAAAGGCAAGTTATTTTCCCTTGGGATATTTCTTTCCACTTGGGTGAAAAAGAGATTAAGCTCTCAGACGCTAAAGATTTAAGTAGTGAATACACTCTACAGTCTGGTGATCACCCCTTCCATTATTATCAATAGTAATTTTAGTAATAAAATATGATGTTAACAACAGTTAATACAGGTTAATTTTTTAAATCACAATTCCAGTCAGCTTCTCTCATATTGCACATACTTGTATAGTTTCCTTAATATCCAATGTAACTGTTATTTTAAACAGTTATGCCCAGAGAAGTAAGCAGCTTCAGGAGAGTTTCACAAAATTAATTTTAATTCAAAAATCCAGGAACAAGAGTCATTAAAAAAAAAATCCCCACTGATTTTTAAAAATGACTATTGCAAGAACAATTTAAAAGCTTTGAAATGTTACATCTTCCATTTCTCAAAGTCTATCTTATTCTGCCAAAACATGAAATTTATATTATGAGGTGCAAACATATTGCCAACACATTTTACAACTTCTACCAGGAGTATATGAGAATTCAGATTTCTCCTTACCTTACTAAGTGTTTCTTCTTTAATCTATTAGAATTTTTATGAGTTCTTTTTGCTAAAACTTTGCCTTATTCTAATTTACAGATGTATTTTGACACAGTCTAGAAGTTTTACTCTTTTAACTTTTGCTTTTCATTTTTAAATTGAAATCAGGTCATAATGGGGAAGAAGCCTCCAACCAACAAGCCAAAAGAAAAAAAAAAAAAGCAGCACTTTAAAATGCGGTTTCTGCCACCCAGTTTCCCTCAGTTTTGTACCACCAGAGCATAGCAGTTGCCAGTCAAATGTAATTTAACAACAGGGTTTTATTTACAAGGAAAATTAACAGGGAAAAAGAAAAAAGTCCCTAAAGCCACAAGTGGTCAGTTATCTTACCCCAGTCACCATTTTTAGTCTGAAAGGTCCCAAAGACACATGTCCATGATGGTGCCCCGTTGCCCCTCCAGACCTGAGGCAGACACTCTGCAAAGCCCAGTCTTTCTCCAGCGTCTTCTCCTTGCTTCTGCTTTCTCCACCCTGCTCCGCTTCTCCAAGTTTCTTCAAACTTTTTCAACAAATGCTGATGTAAAATTCAGCTTTCCAAATCCCTGGCTATCTGCAATTACCAGCTTTCCATGCCTCCTTGCTGCACAGAGATTGTTTCTCAATCGATGTGCAACAAGTCTTATACATTCTGCTAAGAAATAAAGTTCATTTGCTTTAGTGCTCGACTATGTAGAAGAGCCAGCGTGAAATTGACATAAGAACTGAAATCTTCTGATCTAAATTTAGATAACATGAGACAAGACATAGGTATTTACTTATTCTCCTTTATCATCATTTCACATTTCTAATTTTTTTAATACTGCTAATTTACATCAAGCGTTTTATACCACTTTATTTATGTAGCTAAATATTGGATGGGATAAAATGTCATTACAAAATTGCACCAGTCCTTTGTTAAACATGTCAAGGAAGACACTTTTCAAGATGATAGCAATAGGGGAGATTTAATTAACTCAACTTTCTTGAGACAAAATGAAAATGCTAGAGAAATTTTAAGCCTAGACTGAAAAATGTATGAAAGACATTACAGGTCAATGTGAAGGTTGGTCAATGTGAAGCGTGGATTACCTGTGGTTGCTAATTAGTGCTTAGGAATTGAGGCTCCTCCACTGTTACAAAGATTGGGATTAGAGTAATCTCTCATTATTATGTTTCAAATGCATGACTTCCTATTTCATGAAAAAGACATCTAAAAGAGTAGTGAAAGGATTCACATTTGCAACTTTTCCAAAGTAAAATGATCTAAGCAAATGGAGGTTAGGGGCCAGTAGTCAGGAGTAACTTCTTCAAAGTATAGTTAAGCTGTGGGGTCATTAAGATCATCTTTGTCAGAGTTAACTCAAATTATGGAAATAATTCAGCCCAGTAATGGGAGAGTGTGAGAAAACCCAGACAGAGAATAAAAGCAAAGGCTGCAGAAAAATAATTGCATGGGAAATTAAAACTATTTTTGAATTTTAGAGAGTTCCAATAGAAAATAGAATGAATTATAATCTATAATTCTATTTTGGAGACATCTAAATATGTTTAACTTAAATCTACAGACTATTGCATTCTTTGTATCTAATACTGATTGGTTTAAGTTTTTTTTCCAATTTTTAATAAGATCAACACAAATTACACTGTATTTTTTCTTTTTCCCAATTTTAATTAATTTTCCTTTTCTGAACCCATCTTTTCACATGTGAGTTTGTGAGTCATCTATCTATATAAAGCTGCTGTTTAACAAACTGAAATAAATTCCCATATTTCACCTCAATATCAACAGTCCTCTGTACCTAAAAATATTTTATTATTAAAAATTTCAGTCATATTTTCTACAAATAGATTAATTAAATTCTTCTACAACTTTAGAGTGGATTCCAAAGTGCTCTTAATTTGAGATACCAAAATAATTTAACTAACAATTAACTGAGACATTTAAACAGACATTTTAAATCACCTGCACCAAACAAAACATTAAGGAGGGTTTTATTTAACTACTAAGTTTCAAACAATTTAACAGATTCTCTGGTACTCTAAATCTTCATGTGCATTAGGCAATGTGATAAAGTAATGGAAAATAGATCGACCGTTCCCAGATCATCGAGCGGAGGACCCTACGCCGGGCTCCCCCGGGGCGGGGGTGGAGTTTCCTAGGGGTGAGCCAGAGGGACTGTTGGCACCTCCCACAACCAGCAGGGCTTCTGAAGGGGACTTTCACTGTAGGTGAGGCTTCTGGGGGCGCCGGCGCCATTAGGTGCCAGCGCAGATAGAAATCCCAGCAAGAATTAAAATACTAGATAGAGATTACAAAAGTAAAGGACAGAACACATAGCCCAGAAACAAAGGGAAGAAATCAAAACCCAAAAACAGCCAACCGAAGCAAGAAAACATCCCAGCGCAAAAGTCAGAAATCACTACAGATTAATATTCTTCAACATGCCAACTAATACTCGAGCAGTCATTGCACAATATGTGGAGCAAACCCGAAGAGAAAACACAGGAAGGAAAAAAAATACAAATATTCAAATGAACCCAAAGGGACCTAATCCATCTCCAAAGGACAACCAGACTCTAGAAACCAACATAGATGAAATCGAAAAAATGCCCTTTATGTCAGATAAAGAATTTAGACTCATAATGATAAAAACAATAAATGAGCTAAGAGGAGAAGTAGAAAAATAGAAAAAGGAACTTAGCAAAATGAACATCATTATCGGTGAACAGAAGAACGAGATTGAAACCCTAAATAAGAAAATGAAGGAGATGCAGCACATAAGAGGAGCGATAGAAGACATCAAAAATATTGGGAAAAGCCATGAAAGCAGACTAGAAGAAATTGAAGAATGAATCAGCACACTGGAAGACACAGTAGTAGAGAGAACTAAGAGAGAAAAAGAGAGTGATAAACAAAATAAGAAGATAGTGGAAAAAATCAGAGATCTATCAGATTCTTTAAAGAAAGAAAATATAAGAGTAATCAGAATCCCAGAAGGAGAAGAGAAAGACATAGGAAATGATAGGCTTTTTAAAGCAATAATAGAAGCGAACTTCCCAAAATTGAAGAATGAAATGAAAATAGACATACAGGAAGCAAAAAGAACACCAAACTACTTCAATGAAAGAAAAACCACAGCAAGACACATAATTGTAAAATTCACAAGAATTCAAGATAAAGAAAAAATAATGAGGATGACTAGAGAGAGGAAACAGATAACCTACAAAGGAAAACCCATTAGACTGACCTCAGATTTCTCTGAAGAGACACTCCAAGCAAGAAGAGAATGGAGCCTCATATTCAAAAAACTCCAAGACAAAAAGTGCCAGTCAAGAATACTCTACCCTGCAAAGCTGTCCTTCCAGTATGAAGGAAAAATTAGAACCTTCTCAGACAAAGTCTCCAAAAATTTGCTACCACCAAACCCCCACTCCAAGAAATATTGGAAGAAGCCCAAGGATCAAAACTCACAGACGAATAAATAGAATATACATAAAAGAAAACCAAAGCAGAACCTCAAAATGACCTCTAAAAAACCAATACTAGAACCCCACACATCAATAGACACTCTAAATGTCAATGGTCTAAACTCATCAATCAAAAGACGCAGAGTTGCAGACTGGATCAAAAGAGAGAACCCAACATTCTGCTGTCTCCAGGAAACACATCTAATCCCTAAAGATAAGCATAGACTGAAAGTGAAAGGATGGAAAACAATTCTACAAGCAAATGGTCCCAAGAAAAAGGCAGGGGTAGCCATTCTT
>PVHY01008707.1:0-60163 GCA_004024945.1 Uropsilus gracilis
GCTTCTTTTAGTTTTTTCTGTTGTCTCTTTTGCTGTACAAAAGCTTTTTAGTTTGATGTAGTCCCATCTGTTTATGTTTTCCTTCATTTTTTTGCCATCTATACATGTTTCTAGAAAGAAATTTCTGAACTGTAATTCATGGATGGTTTTGCCCAGGTTTTCTTCTATGTATGTTATGGTTTCGGGTCTGACATTTAAGTCTTTTATCCATTTTGAGTTAGTTTTTGTGCATGGTGTGAAAATGTTGTCTTGGTCCATTTTTTTGCAGGTTTTAGTCCAATTTTCCCAGCACCATTTATTGAAGAGACTATCTTTGTTCCAATGTAAGTTTTTCGGGAGGGCCAAACCTAAGGGGAACGACAACCATACAAACGTGACCAATATTATGAAAATTACAAAATTAAAATTAAAATTTGAAAAGAAAAACAAAGGGAGAAATCCTTGAGTTTTTTAGTAAATGTACCTTTATAAATAGGGTGCATGTGTGTGTGACAGAGACTGAGAGGAGAAAGTAGGGGATGTATAATCACTTATAATGGCTGCTTAAGTCATCTCTTGTTTCTATTGGGTCAAGAGTATTAGATGAAAAGTCTTAATAAAAAGGAAAAGAGACTGACCACCAAAGGCATCTCAGTGAAAGGTTGTATAGTGAATTTTGATAGGACAAGATACAGAAGGCAAGGAAAGATCATATGAGATCTGGAGTTGAGTTGCCCAGGTTCAGATCCCATCTCCAAGAGTTCATAGCTATGTGAACTCAGGTCTGAATCATCTCAGGAGAACTATTGTTTTCTCAATGCCTCCTGAAGGTGCCGTTCACAGCATTGATTTGGAACATCTCACATCCCTGTTCTTGTTTTCCTAACTAGTCCTCAAGGTCCTGTTCAATCCTCCCTGCTTCAGATCTTCCATCCCAGCCCAGCTGGGGGTCATCCTTTCTAGACTAGGCTCATCATTTGTAAACGAAGAGAGTTGGGGGAACAACAGCAAATCCTGTCCCACAGGGGCTTTGCGGATGATTCAATGGGCTTGTCTATGTGATGTGCTTTCAGCAGTGCCTGGTACAAAATGGATCGTTGCCATAGTAGTTGTGATTTTTGTTTATAAAGTTGTTCACAAAAAGACGTGTTAAACCAGGAGCTCAAGGACATTTGGGCAGGTTTTGTCCTCTCTCCCTCAAGTTTCCTGCAGTAAGAAAGTGCTTACAAAAATTTAAAACTAATTCTCAACAAAATTGAAGCATAGAGCATGGGGGTGGGGGAAGCAGAAGTGGGAGGGGCATAAAAAATGGTTCATGGGTAATAAGGTAGTAGGAAAGCCCCAGGGTAGATAATGATGTAAAATAAAACAGACAGACAATAGACAGACAGATGGATGGACGGATGGATGGACAGATGAACAGACAGACCCACCGACCGACCGACAGACCGACAGACCGACAGACCGACAGACCGACAGAAAGACAGACAGACAGACAGACAGACAGACAGACAGACAGACAGACAGACAGACAGACAGACAGACAGACAGATAGATAGATAGATAGATAGATAGATAGATAGATAGATAGATAGATAGATAGATAGATAGATAGATAGATAGATAGATAGATAGATAGAAAGAAAAATTTTAAAGGCTCTTACAGATAAGTACAGTGTACAGGAATCCAAGTCTAAAGGGTTCTACCATGCAGTCCCCAAACTCCTTACAATCCTTGTGATGGTTGCTTCAACTGCTCTCCTACCTGTGGCCACCATGAAAGGATGACAAATCTGCCCTCAGGCACAGAAAGAGCTCAGAGACTTCCAGCCAATATAGTAACTGAGCTGACATCAGAGGTCCCTCAGTACTCCAAACACAGGAACGCTGGCTAAAATACGACCTCAAAAACCTCAGTATATCTCTTAGATCAAAAATAAAAATGAAGAAAAATGGGATACCAGGTGTCTGCAAGGAAGAGCAAAGCCATTCACACGAGTGAGGCATGCGGCCGTCGGAACTGCAGGCTTCTGCAGAGTCAAAACCCCGAAGCTGAGCGAGCAGGCTTTGCCTACCCAGGACGGGAGCCTGTAAAACCCAAGGCAGAAAGCCACAGGGCTTCCATACATGAAAGGGGCAAAGCTCTGCCCGCTTTCCGTGCCTGGCATGCGCGTGAACAGACTTCCCAGACCAGCGGGGGAAGAATTTTACATTTCGCGGGAGAAACTTAAACATCAAGCTTGTGCCAGGAGGTGCCCAATCTTGGCCCCATGGGACTCTCAAGAAGAAGGAAAAAATTCCCACTAAAGATGGGCTCACACTTTAAAATTATAAGGTACATGAACAGAGGAGGGTGAGGGTGAAAAATGAATGAATGAATGAATGAATGAATGAATGAATGAATGAATGAATGAATGAATGAATGAATGAATGAATGAATGAATGAATGAATGAATGAATGAATGAATGAATGAATGAATGAATGGATAAATAAAGTGCATGAACAAACCCAGCCCCTAGGAGAGAAATGGCAACTAGTAAAGAAGTTCAAACCACAGAAAACATAAGCACAAGACCTGTTTAAACATCTTTCTGAGGTTATTTGATTGTCTATTTGATAAGATTTTTAAGAAGAAAATAGAATCAACAACAGCTACAAAGTATTAATCAACAGACACAAGGCTGGCATAGAGGAGATTTAATGGGTAGGGGGATGGGGGGGGTTGGAGGGTTGCATTACTTTGTTGTCTGTTCAGGTTCTACCTGCTGGTTTTAAGTGTGTGGTGCAGGAGAGTGAGAATAGGATACTCATGCTTAGGAGGTTGACACTGTTTTCTAGTTCCTCTAGAAAAGGCAAATTATCAATATGGGTTGGAAGTCTTACATTTTTTGGAGACATTCCTTTAGGGGTTATTCTAAAGAAATCATAATGAATCCCCGCAAAGATTATCTATGAGGACATTATTTTCAGAGCTGAAAATTTGGAATCATCCTAAATGTCCACCAGCAAGGGATTTGTCAAACACACGAGAACAGACCCAGATGTTGGTATTCTAGGCAGGCATTAAATGGATGCTGTAGAGGAATGTTTAATGGTTTGGAAAGATGTTCATAACATCATAAGCAAAAAAAAAGAAGACTTTTCTGTAACTGCACAGGCAATAAATTTCCAGTTTTATAAATATAGGATAACTATTGTGGTTTAATATTTAATTGTGGAAACTCAATTATGAAAACTAAATGTAACCCTGGAAACAGAAGTCACAAACAGGATTACCTTTGAAGAGTGGTATACATTATGTCACTGACAGAAGATACATACCACTATTGAGAAATGAACATTGTCTTTAATGGGAACAGACACTTTTGGCGACAGTTACATGAAGCAGAAAAAAAAATCAGACCCTCACAAAGACGCTTCCTCAGTTTCCCCATGAGGATGACTGTCAATAACTGTGAAGGTGAAAAGTGAAGGCTCTCCCCAAGCTTCTCCTCTGGAGTCTATCTGGAGGCTCGGACCATGTTTCTCCTGGAAACCAGGTGAAAGTCACTTATGCAAAAGAATCTAGAACATTCTCAAACGTTCACTGCAAGATTAGACAAAGAGGATCGTTCCATGGTGATCTTGGTCTCTGAGGTTCAATAATGCAGATGATAATAGACGAGTGCTTTTTTCTGTCTTTCTGTGTGCTTGGTTCTATGTTCCAAATATATAATCTAGCTGTACATTAGTTACTGTGAACGATAAGAAAACAAGATAACATCTAAATGAGTACTTGGAGTGAAGCCACTCTTTTTCCAAACGAAAAGACTGATGCTATCTTATAGGTCTGCCATCTAGGACACACAGCTTAGAAGGCTGAGACAGCAGGGGAGAGAGCATGAGATGGTGCAATTACCTCAGGACGGAAGAGACATACAGGGTCTCAGCTGGTCCTGTGGCAGGGCCCCGGGAAGCATATTTTTCCTTGTAATAAAGAGTCTGCTAAGCCACATAACGAGGGCACTGGTACTCCTGACCACCACCCCTAATGAATGGTATTTTTTGCATCCTCACCCAGCTGGTGCAAACTGCCCAATCAGCATTCACCTAAGAAGAATTCCTTTGTATTATCTGTCCAGGGAACCCCTTCCCAGAAGGTTGCTGTTCCAGTTGAGTGGATGGTTTTCCAGGTCTTGGGAAGCTCTCTACCCTCTTCCTCAGCTCCCTTCCAGAGATAACAAAACCTTCCCCTGCTAGAAGGGAACTAAATGTCAAGGCAAAGTCCTATTATTATGGGATTATGATGACCCAAGCTGGTTAGTCCAAAGAACTGCAGCAGCATCATGACACCCAGGTCCCCATCCTGACACTGCCATCCTTTGCATGGGCTGACATGGTTCGACCCATGGGAGACATCTTGGTCTCCCAGAATTTCATACAAAGGCAGAGACACCCTATTCCATAATCCCTCTTCCCAGCTTGCCTTACTTCTCATTGGCTGGGGTTAGACCTGCCTCCTTAGCGCAGTAGGCAACGCGTCAGTCTCATTGACTGGGGTTGCAAACATCCACATAGCTAAACCAATCACAGGAGTTATGAAATAACCATAGCAAAGATACCACATTCATCAGCCCAGACTTGGGTAAGGAGCTACGTGGCACAAAAGTGCTAATACCTAGTCGAATTTAGGGCTCTGTTGGCAAGAAAGAAGGAAGTAGTTGTTGAGTGGGAAATGAGGTCTTCTACAATGCTTAGTGTAAATCCAGATGCATTAATATATTTTTTCAGCTGTAGTTCCTTAAGTGACTGCTCAGTGTCAAGGGTCTGGACACAGAATCAGAGAGGAGCCAGACACTACCCTCAGCCTAGTAGAACTAGTCATACAATAATTAAATAATCATAGCAAACTGGTTAGGTGCACAGTTCTGTGCCTAGACTATATATAGAAGCATGGGTGAGAGACATGATGGCAATCATGGAGGACTTTCCTGAGGAGGTGACATTTAGACTAAACCTTAAAGGCTGAGAAGGAGCTCACCACTTAGACAATGTAGAGTGAGTAGTCCATGAAAGGCAGAAGTGAACAAATACGTGATGGAATGAATGAAAAAGACAACATGGGGAGATCCTTCAAGAAAAAACATGCTGGGTGAGAGAAGGCAGAATCCGCTCTGTGAGGTCTTAACCTATAAGGCCTTTGAGAAAGTCAAGAGGAGTCTGACAAGTTGTAGTACCTGTGGTTATATGCACTGCTGACTGCCTAACTTCAGAGTAATTGCAGGGAAAGAAAATGAAGTGCATTCAAGTATAGGAAGATACCTTCAGCAGAAGAAATAAATCTGAAAACCCTTCCAGACACAGGGCTTTATGGGCATGAAGTATCTCAGGAGCAGTCAAAATCATGCACAATGGAGCAGAGTATTCTAATGTAGTGGAACCTAGTCTACGGCCATACCACCCTGAACGCGCCCAATCTCGTCTAATGTAGTGGAACCTAGAAACACCTTCCCTCCTGTTTTGGTTCTTTGCAAAGAGTTAACCATTCAGAGGCCAGTCCTCGTTTTGGCTGTGAAGGAGATTGAGAGGTTTAAAAAAAGCAACTGGGAAAGTCAGGGGGCAGACTGAGGACCCCAAATCTACCTGTTTTCAATGGGTTCTGGCATCCACCACATCAAGACAAAACGTGCTCTTGTTGTATGAGACTAATAGCAGCAGGAGCGGGCAGCAGCTGTGGTAGTCTCGCTGAAGTAGTCCAGTCAGCCATGGGAGTGAAGGCTGCTCCCATCACACTCTAGGGTGGGGCACCCCAAGGGTGGTTCAAGCCAGGGACAGAGGAAGCTGAAAAGGGTGAGCTCCAGACTCCAAGAAGAACATTTGAGCCTCAAAGAAGAACTGCTCCAGCCTGTCAAAAAAGGTGGGTTCCAGCCTCTATGTGAAACGCTCCCTCCCTGAGGGAGGAGAGGTCTCCATTCCTGGCCTCTGAAGAAGGAAGGGGAATCAGCAGTCACATCTGACAACCAACCTCCAAGAAAGAGAAGTTGAGACCTTGGCAGAGACTTGGCCTCTTGTCCTGTCTCTGATCCTGCCTGACAGGAGCACTGAAGGCCCTGGGCCTGGTGTCTCTAAGAGCTGTTTGTGGGTGGTGCGCTCCTGATGGCCACTCCTGAGCATCGCTACTGTCCCACACTCCTGGTGACAGGAGACCAGTGTCCTCTTGTCTAGTGGAAACTGGCTGGGTGAGGTAGTCAGCCCCTCGAGGCTACATTAAGCTCTTTGCTTTTTCTTGTAACATAAACCTCATGGTTGTTGGGACGTGAGGTCTCTTGCAATTGTATGTGCGGGTGGAAGAACCACAGTGACCTGTACCAGGCACCGTCCCTTCATTCGATATAGCCCTTGGTATTTGTATCTGTCTCCTTGGTAATTCTGGTGCCCTGTTTGCACCTGGCTTCAAAGCAGGTGAACAGAAAAGAACTTAATAGAATTAACCTGCAGTAGAGAGAAGAGAAATAATATAGCTAAAATAGTGAAAGCTGGAAATCAGGGATTGAGGACATCAGGACTGGCAAGAAGCAGGTGTATTAGTACCGGTCCTGATTCATATGCAGAGGCTGAGCACCCCAACAGGGAGTTAAGGGGTTTATATTCACTTTCCATGCTCTGGTGTCCCGGGTGGGCTGTCATGGGTGGTAGTATATGACCTGATGTGGCAAAGACAGAATGAGGAAGATTCAAGGAGAAACGGGGCTGCACACCAGTAAACTGAGTCAGTCAGTCATGGGTTGTTTATCTAGACCCCTGAGCTGCATTTCTTAGGTCGCTGTGCCTCAGCAGACTTCAGGTCTGCTTTCACCTGTTCATCTTACTTCAATAGTTTCTGGTTAAACACCCACAGTTCCCATCCCCCCATGGGTGAATGCCCAGCCAAACACAGTTGCCCAAAGCAGGGCCACTGAGGCCCAAGAGCTTGTCACACATCTAAGGCACCTTCTGATGGGGACCACAGGAAAAGGGAAAAAGGGGGCGCCAAGATAGGGAGAAAAGGAGTAAAATCAAAACACAAGTTGAGAGAAATGCTGCATTGCCAGCCTCCCCCTGCTCTCTCACCCATGTCTCTGTCTCCCACAAGTGTCTCCTTCCATGTCCCCCAAGTCCCTGGTACAAGTTCAAGGCAAAGAAGCAGGTGCAGCCTCTTCACAGGTCTCTGCTCCACATGCCTCCTCTGGTCCACTCCTTCTGTCCAATCTTCTCCTACTTGTCCTCAGTTTCTCCTCCCTCTCAGCTCCCCACTTTCTGGCTCACCTGGAGGCTGAGAGATGATCTCCTAAGACCCTCCTCAGCTAGTTTTGCAGGAAACAGTATGACAGAGGATTGTGGTGTCACAAAGACCACAGCTGCTTTGTGCTAGGTTCCTGGCACAGGGCTTCAAAAGCCTTTGAGATGGCCTGTGTGATACGATCATCTGTTGTTATTGATAATAAGCCCCTGGGAGTAAGGTGGGGAATAGGGTCCCCCAGACTAGGTAGTTTCAGAGAGAGAACTGCTGAAGAACTAACAATGTAGTAAAAGGACTGGAATTGTTGACGCCATATCCCATCACTGGGGTCATGGTGGGGAGGGACTGGACTTTTAATTCAAGCAAGTGATCAATGATTGACCAAATCACGCCCATATAACGAAGCCTGATTAAAAGTTCTTGGACACCAAGGCACGAAGCTTGCAGGTGAGTTAACAGATGTGTTAGGAGTGTGACACCCCTCATTCCGTGGCGAAAAGCTATGGAAGCCCTGCTCCCCACACACACCTTGTCTCAGCCATCCACCTCCATCCCAAGGTGCCTTATACATCTTGAATGTCTTTTATAACAAAACTATAATTGTAAGTATAGCACATTCAATGTGTTCCATGAGTTGTTCTGGTAAATTACCAAACCTGACAGAAGTCATTAAAACCTCCCAATCTGTAGCAGAAGTGTCAGTGCCTCGCAGACAGTTGGGGCTTTTCATTGGTGTCCGAAGTCAGGCAGAAGTTCCTCAACCTCTGCAGTGTCCCCTAACTCAGGGCCATGTCAGAGCTGGATTGAAGTTCAGCCATCCAGCTGGTGTTAGTGAACTATTGTTGTGATCTAGGGAAGGACGTAGAGGACTGATATTTATCGAGCACTTACTGTGTGGCATGTGCATATTAAATCATTGCAATGTGTTTTCTCAGCTAGGAACACAGTTCCCGCTCTGCTCTCAGCCTTGATGTTCTGTGTGCTCCACATTTCGAGAGGCTCCCTCCATTTCAGACCTTGAAGTCCGTTTACACTTTGAATGGCCTTCGATTGGCCAGGGAGTCCACATTGGTTTTAAGCCTCCCTCTCCTTTGCAGACCTTCCAACAAACAGTTACAGATCTGTAAACACTCCAAGGATGCTATTTAAAGACAGTCCTTTGTAAATCAGAGTGCTTCTGAAACACAAATGGATGTAATCACCCCCTAATTTGCCTGGTTTGTGGGTTTGGATGTGCTCGCTTGCTTTATTTAGACTGCTTTGAATCCTGTGGTGGGCTGAGGATCAGCAGCCTCAGCCATGAGTGTGCAGCTTAGTTTTGTTTTGTGCAATGCCAGGTGTGATGCCAACTGAATGATGTCAACTTTTTCCTCACTGTGGTTAAGTTACGATCTAAGTAAGCACTGTCCTTCAAAGTCCTCACCTTGAGGAAGTCAATGATCCTCCCACTTTCTGCCTGGAGTACCTGGAGCACTGTCTCAGTATCCCTCCTCCCACACCCTTCCCAGAGTCTGGTTCTTCCAGTACAGGATGGCTTTGTCTGATTTCGTGTCCTTATACACAGGAGTGAGTCCCACTCACTCCCCTGCCCTCCTCTCCCCATTTTTGTTGGTAGACAAGAATGGAAGCAAAAAGTAGAGAGTTGGAGGGGTTCAGGCAGGAGATGAAGGCACCTTGAACTCGAGTGCTACCACCAGGGGTCAGGAAAGGTCAACTCTTTTTTGAGTCCACTGCTCACTGGATGTGTGGAACGTAGCACTGAAGAAAGTCAGTTCTTACCTCTTCTCACCAAAACTCTCAGAGATTTTTTTTTTTTTTGGTGATTCTCATACAATATTGATCACATTTGTAGAGTTGTTGTTCCCCTTAAGTATAGCACTCCCTTCTATAGCATAACCCTATCCCCCACCCTACCCACCTCTGGTCACTCCAACTCCTCGCACTGCAAGTCATTGGTCCATGTTTGGCCCACTGGTCTTTTCTTTTTCTGGAACTATGTCCTTTTTTCCTGGGTGCGGACTTGCACTTCTGGACAGCAACAGACGAGGCTGCTCGGATCTCCAGGAGAAACTGAGGCAGCTAGTCAGGCCGAGCACATCAGGAACGTGTTGTAGGGCAGATACGTAGTGTACTTCTTCAGGATCCTTTCTGGTGTCTCACCTGTTGCTGGTTCTGTGCTGTGTAGTTCTGATATCTGGGTTCGGGATTCCAACTCCCAGCCACTGGCAGTAGAGCTGTTCCCTGCTGGGGACAGACTTCCCCAGGTCATTGGTCAAGCTCCTCTCCTCTCTTGTGTTAGCAGTTCTGGCATGGAGCCAAAACCACATCTCTGTGGCTGTCTCCCCCCCTCCTCCCCCCCATTGATTGGTAAAGGAAAGAACCTCACTCCCACTGCACAAAACTGCGGACAAGTGGTTTGGTTCCCCAACTCCAGAGACATGCAGGTAGAAATCTGTGACAGGAAAGAAACCCCAATCAGCTGAGTGAGGGAGGGATAGGAAGGGTGAGGGGTAAGGAGAGAAAGAAAAGGGGAGGAGAGAGGGGAGGAGAGAGAAGGGAGGAGGTGTCTGAGAGGCAAGGAAGCCTTCTTTGACTTGTTAATGGTCAGTGTTTCATCATTTTTCCAGATCCCTCACTTTTCTGGGCACAGTCAGCCAGCACACTTCATCCAGAGCCGGATTCTTCCACTTAAGATTCTTTGTTTGCCTTGGAAATGTAGCTTCATAAATTTCTTTTCGACCAAAATCTCCCCAGACAAGGAGTGAGGCTTTGAGGAGAGAGGAGTTGCACACTGATCTATGTACTGGTGGAATTTGGGGAGAGTGGTTTCTGTTGTTAGTTGGGGGAAATGTTTTTCTCTTTTACTCTCTTTTTATTGTTTTCCCAAGTGTTTTCTGACTCAGCAGTGAACCAGAGCTCAGTTCTGCTCCATAGGATCAGTTAACAATCTTTGACAGTGCTGCATTCTCAGTGGAAGTCAGAACCCCTGCAAAACACTGAATTATTCACACCAAACAGGTCACAATTGCTGATGGAGCAAGTAGAACATTGTGTGTCAAAGAAAGACTCATTAAACTGAGTGTTTCAAGAAAGCAAGCAACTCTGGGGTCTAATTTGTTGGTGCTACTTGGCATCTGCTTCCCAAAAATGATGACTGCCTGCACCCACATGGGCAGAGAGCAAGCTCATTTCCAGCTGTGCCCAGGACCCACATGTCATAAGGGTCTACCCCAAGTTCTGTCCTTCATTCACGCTCTCAGCATCTATATCTTGGAGTCTTCCATGTCTAAAGCTCTCTGGGGAACAGAAAAACAAGACTAGTCTTAACTTCAATAAGGTTATCCTTATCATGAATCATTCTATTGCAAGGTATGAAAACCCCTTTGATTGACCCAGGTTAAAGGAACTTGACTGAATGTATAAAGGGGTAATTTTGTGAATCTCGATGTTGGAGAAAACCACTGCACTTTCTTGAGATCAGAGTCAACAAATAACTATATTCTCTCCCTGTCCCTAGCCCCTCCCCCACCGCAATGGATGGTTGGATGGATGGATGGATGGATGGATGGATGGATGGATGGATGGATGGATGGATGGATGGATAGATGATGTACGTAAATGGCTATATAGGAATCTATCTAGTGCATTGATTATGGCAGGTAACCCCACAGTTTCTGTTCAATTATGGCTCCTGATAGCTTGGCTGTAACCTAACATCAGTTGCAGCAGCAAGTAAAAATATATGTTGCTGTCCATGGTTGAAACAAAAAACTCATTTCCCCCACCCTAGAAAGGGGACCTTCATGACACTGTTCAAACATCTTAATCAGATTTGGAAAGAAATGTGAAGGTAGAAATGGTGAAAAAAGGGAAGAAAAAGAAGAGTGAAATAAAAGGCCATTCAAGGCATGCAGGATCACAGTTTTCTGGAGGAGAAAAGAGATAAGCATGACTGCCAGGCAGAGAACACCAATGCACAGCTAGATTATTTATTGTCATGGGTTGTGCTATCTTTGATTCCTATGAACAACTTGGCATTTTCTCCACAGTTAGAGAACAAATAGAATTACCGATCCTGCTCTATTCTGACACCACACCTGCAAAAGTCAGGGCACTCCTTGCTTTATAATATCTTCTGAGCCCATTGATATAAGGATCTCGTTTTTCTCTTCATGACGTAAACCTCAGAAACGTCTTTGAGGATTCTGCTCCAGGAGCAAGGAAAACAAAGGAAAAGATAAACATCTGGGACTACAGCAAAAAAAGACAGTAATCAAAAAAGACATCTTACTGAGTGGGAGAAAATATTTGCACACCATATAATGAGTAAGAGACTGGTATCAAAGAGCTACAAAGAGCTTACACCGCTTAACAAAAACAAAGCAAAGAATCCAGTCCCCAAAAATGGGTGAAGAACTAAATAGACACTTCTCCAAAGAAGAAATGGATGTAATTGACTTAAGAAAAAATGTTCAAGGTCACAATTATCAGGGAAATACAAGTCAAAACCACAATGAGATCCCACCTCACACCAGTGAGAAGGACCCACACTTAAAAAGCTGGAAACAACAAATGCTGGCAAGGATGTGGAATAAATGGAACCCTCTCATGTGGCTGGTGGGAAGATAAACTGGTCCAGCCACTATGGAAAGCTGTGTGGAGATTTCTCAGAACCCAGCGATTCTATGCCTATTAATCTACCCAAAAGACACAAAAAACACTAATTTGAAAGGAACCCTGCACTCCTATGTTTACCGCAGCACTACAATAACCAAGATATGGAAAAACCCAAATGTCCCAAAACAGATGACTAGATGAAAAAGTTGTGGTATACATACATGATGGAATATTACTCAAAAATCAAAAAGGCAAATGCATGCCATTTGCAGCTGCATGGATGGAACTAGAAGGAAAAAAGTATCAGATGATTTTAGTTATAGAAGGGATATAGAGAAATTGAACAAAAGGTCAAGAAAAAGACAAAGCTAGCAACTGATTATAGATCTGAGGCGTACAACAGGGAAGGAGGGAAAGCAAGGGGGGATCAAAACAGGGGAGGGAGAACACAGGAGAAAATGGTGATTGTTGACAAGGGAATCTGATGACAGAAGCTTGGGGTCTACACCTGAGAGGAAAAACTAATTTTTCTGTGCAAAAATCAACAACATTGTTTAACAAAAACAGAATCTGAGTTTCTGAAAAACATTTCTTAGGCTAGACTCAATCTGCTCCCTTGTAACTGTGCTCCCAGTTCTTGCACTGGACAACCTTTCAGATGATTAAAGTCTATGCCCACCTCCCCCCAGGTCATGCCCTCTCCCAGTGCCTACTTGTTGGCTCCCCAGCAGACCTGGGACTCCTGTGCTGCCTCAGCGCTTCCTGCTTGAGCTGAGGTGCATGCAGAGCTTGCAGTGAAACTGCTGAGCAGAGAGTCTGGCCTAATGGCAGCATCTGGTCGTGAGTCCCTGGTCCCATCCAGTTAGTGTGACAAGGTGCCCTGAATTGGCCCAAGGGAGTAAATAACCCAATGAATGTGCTTTCATCGCAGTGTAACTTGCCATTTTTCATGAAAGGGAACTGTGCAGAGAGCAGTGGGCTGTTTGAGGGCCTCTCTCTCTGAAGCCCTAATCCCAGTTCACCAGAAATAAGCAGGAAAGACTTGAAAACCAGAATGTGGCTCTTTCTTCACCATCATCAGGATTCTGGAGTCCTGACTGCCTCCCAGGTGGGTCTAGGTAGGGTGGCGTTCCATGGCTGATCTAGAATCCAAGCTCTGACTGTAGAAATACCCTCTCTGAAGCCTTGCTTCTCTGATAAGCTGCAGCAAATACTTCAAGGGCCTTCGCCTCACCCTTCTCACCCATCTCCCAGCACTGCCAGCTGGTGCTGACCTTGGCCACAGGCTCCACCCCTGCTGTCCCCCATCCCCAATGATGACTTTCCCCTGCTGCAGGCTGGATCAGGCTGGTACACCTAATCACAGGTGCACCAATAATTTACCCTCCCCAGAAGACTGGGGTGAGGACTGAGAGGCCCATAGCAATCTACAGGCACCAAACAATCTACATTGTACATGCGGAAGAGGATATAAGTCAGGCAACCAAGGCTGCCATGGAGAAAAGGGGTGTCTTCCAGCCCAAAGACAAACTTAGGGAGACAAGAATAAAATAAAGATTAGAATTGGGTCCAGAGAGATTTGTGGCAGAGAGAGAGACAGAGAAAGACATGAGCTAGCCGGGACCCTGACAACTTATGCTTTGGAGTGCTTTCTTGCTTTTCTGGAAATCTCCAAATGCCCTCTCTAGAACCTGGAAGCTGCTAGGCTCTGTGCCGTCCAAGCAAGATGCCACTGGTCTGGATGAAGCCCATGTAAACCCAGACGAATGCCCATGAAACTCCAGTCTCCATTCTTCACTTACAGGGAATCTTTACCTCATGTGTCAGGTTGACCAGAAGTCCCAGATACTGGGTAGACCTGGCCTCCAGGACCTGGTGAACAGTGTTTCCACTAATGTAGGATTTCTTCAATGGTGGCACTGTGTGTAATAGATCCCCAAAATGGTGAGAACTAGATTGGCTTATGTTGTTGGTATAGGTAGAAGATCCACAGAAGACACTGGACCTGGTGTCCACACACCTTAGCAAAGGTGCATCCCTGTGGGTCCTCGTCATCTTCTTTTAGTTCTTCTGGAAACATCTCCAAATTAAGCTGTTTCCTTCAGTCACTTAAAAAAAAAAAAAACCCTGCTTTCCACAGCCCTGGCAAGCTCAATTATTATCTTGACTAAAAAAAGCAGCTTTGATATGCCTCTTTCTGCTTAGAGACCCAAATGTCTCATGTAAGAAACGGATGGTAACAATCCTTCACAGAGCTGTTTGGAAGTCTGGCAAGCACATGCATTCATTAAGCAAACATACTAGATACAATTTCAGGCACTAGAGATACACTTGTGGACAGGCATGATCCAAACCTCTGCCCTCACAAGTTTTACACCTAGCAGGTGGAGACAGGCAAGGAAGCAAGCAAAATGCATGTGTGCAAAAAATATTATTGGACAAATAAAGCAGAATAAGAGATAAGAAATTCTGGGGGTGTGGTGTGTATTGTTTTGTAAAAAATACAGAAGGAAGACCTTTCTGATAAGATGACATTTAAATAAAATCTGAAAGAATGAGGGAACCAACCTTACAGACATCTAGGGAAGATCACCTGTGTAGAGGGACTAGTAAGTGTAAAGACTCTGAGGCAGGAGCATGTTAGTATAATGGAAGAACTGTGCAAAGTTACATGGGGTTAAAACAAAGCAAAAGAGGAAGAGGATGGTGGAGGGGTTGGGAGGTGAGAGGAAGGGTTAAACTTGCAGGCCTTTGCTTTTTCTTCTAGGTGAGATGAAAGAGTGGGAGCATTTTGACTGAGGAAGGATGTGATCCCTGTATATTTTCATAAGAGTTTTCTGGCTTTTAGGTTTAGATTAGATTGAAATGGGGGAGGATCAAGGTGAGAGTATGGGCAGAAGTAGAGAAACCATTTGGGGTACTATTCTAGTGATCCAAGCAAGACATGATGGTGGTTTAGACCAGGTTTGCAGCAGAGATGGTGAGAAGTGGCAGAATTCTGGAAATATTTTGAGGGTAGGATTCATATTTTTCAAATATGTATTGTGAAACCTATGCATGTACAGCACACAGGGACCACCGTGCCTAGTAAGGGGTAAAGAGCAAGTGTGTTTTGGTGAAGGTTCCCCACAGTCTCTGCAGAGAGCCAAGTTTCATTTGCTTCTTGACACAGGCCAGGGCACTCTAACCTCCTCTCTCTTCCTAAGAGAAGACTAAGCAGGAGATGACATCTTTATGCCAAGAGGAGTTACTCGTATTCTACCCCACTGTCCCCATGAATTAAAGAATACAACCATTTTGATGGTTTACCATCATTTATCCATACATGAATTTTTATTGGGATACTTTTGTGTGGGGGGAAGCACATATGATCCAAAGGTTCCTAATATCCAGACCCTACCTCAAAGGAGTCCATGGTTTGATGAAGGAGGAGCTTGCTATGAGGAAACAGAAACCCATCAAAACCAATTAATTACAACAAAATAGTTTTTTGCTATGAGAAGCAAACTTGATACATAAGCAAGGTGCTTAGATACATTATGGAGAAAGGATGGATTCTACTCAGCAGACTCAGAAAAACCTTTGCAAAATAGGAGATATTTGGTCTAGTTCTGAAGAGTTCGTTCTAAGTACTCAAGAAAAAGAACAGGATTCTAGGCAGTAACTGCCAGGACTCACAGATATAAGAATTCGTGGGATGTACAGAGTAGGCTGATCGTCCCATGGAGTGAGAATCCACTAAATGATACCACTAAATCAACCAGCAAATGGAAATGAACCCCTACTAAGTGCCAGGCATCAAGGGCACAGTAGTTAATATGCCAGACCAGACTCATAGCTTCCTGGAGCCTCTCGTGCTTGGGAGAGTAACTTTAAGAGATGCTCCCTAGATCCACAGAGATGGTTTCATAGCACCCTGCAAGTACCCAGCACTCTCAACCACTGCTGCCTGGAGACATGACCCCAGCCTCACAGTTAGCTCCTTAAATGCAGAAATCTTCTGCTTCCCTCTTCTGCATCCCCTCTGCCCAGCACAGTGAATGGCACAGAGTGATCTCTCAACAGGCAGGTAGGTAATGAAAGACTAGATAAAAGGAAAGTTGGTAGAGCCCGCTTGCCCAAGCACCTATCCTGCCTCCAGAGTCTATTGAAAAGGAATTTTTATTGCTGCTTATATTCAATGCAACAAGGAGGACTTTTTTAAAAGAGCAATAATTGCATTAACCTAACCCAGGATCAAATTAAACACAGAATTTAACATGAGTTATTGAAAGTACTTTCCTTCTCCCACTGGCACTTAGAAGTCAGCTCTCCTCTGGGCTATTCTCTCCCTTCACTGACTTCTTATCAGAGACGTCAAGGCCATTGGCATTTAGAAAGCATATTATGTTGGCTCTTTTCTTTTCCAAACACTGCAAAAGAAACAGTCTGCCCTTTCATAAGGAAAATGGAGCCCTGCGCTTCCCCTACATAACTGTGATGTCGGGATTTCTTATCTCCATGTCAGGGAACCTTCTCTCCAGCCTGGCAGGAGTGAGCTGGGAGATGGATGGGGCCTATCTGATACTGTTCCCTGGAGACAGATGCTGAGGGGGAGACTTATTAATAGTGCAGACCAGCCCTGCCAAAGGCAACTATGAGGAGGAGATGGGGAGAACACCAGCCTCCAGGGTCACAAAGCACTCCACTGACATTTCATTTCTTTGACATCTGTGCAGAGAATCCCAGGCTGTTGTCCTGGGAGATGAAAGGGAGAGGATGGACAGTCAGAAAACTAAAATGGAAAAATTGACTGACCCAGCAGCCAAAATGGAGAGAGTAAATGCCCTCTTGGGAAAAAAATAGGTCATCATGAGAGTCCTATTTGGCTTGAGAAGATAAGAAATAGGTCTATTGCCATCATCTGCTTATTAGCGTTCTCTTTTGTGATTATTTTTATATCTAATAGGAATTAGGAGTGTGTGAGTTCCTGGAATAGATTACTGAATTTACCTCCATTTTTCCTCTCACTATGCCTTGTCCCGTGTGGTAAGACTGGTGTTGCTCATGAGTGAGTTTCCCTCCCGTATCAATCAACAAGGGAGGAAAGCCACAGAGATGTGGCTGTGGCCCCATGACAGAACTGCAAGCTGCAAGAGGAGAGGAGCTGGACCCAAGCACCAGCTGAGGTCTGTCCCTAGCAGGGAACTTCTCCAATACCATTGGCTGGGAAATGGGTTCCTAACCCCATATTCCAGAACTATATGGCACAGAAGCAGCACCCTGTGGCAGACATGAGGGAGACAGCCAGAGTAAAAGAAGAGGCACAGAACCCCATGAACACACAGGTCTGGAGAAAAGGAGACAGTCTCCTCCAACATAGAAAGCTCCACTATAAAGGAACATGAAGAACAATGCTACGCATCTGCCCTACAACAAGTTCCTGATGTAGGTCTCCAACTGAGGCCTGACCACCAGCCTCAGTTGCTCCTGGAGAGCTGAGCAGCCTTATTTGCTGTGTTCCAGGGAAAAGGACATTGCTCCAGAGAGAGAAAAGACCAGTGGGCCAAGCATGGACCAATGATTTACAGCAAGAGAGGAGTCAGAGTGACTAGAGGGAGGAAAGGGGGGTGCAACATAGGGGCATAGGGATACAATATTGAAAGAAAGGTCATACCTAAGAGAAACAATAACTACACAAATATAACCAATGTATGGGGGGAAATTAAATTAAATTAAATTAATTAATTAAGAAGATTGGTGGGAGGGAAGACTGATGTTGCTACCATCAAAGAATGAAACCTATTCCCCTCCCCCCACCATGTGATTTGCACTGGATTTCATGACTACCTTTGGCCAGTAGGACACAGAGGAAGAGATGTCAGTTCTTTGTCTAGACTTCAACAGGCTTTGCACACCTCTGTTCTCCTAGGGAAACCTCCTGGCTTTCACATGAACCACCTGGATCAGTGTTTGGGAGAATGAGTTTTGTTGGTCAGAGTCAATCCAAGGCAATATCCAGTTGAAGCTCAAGCATGAGATTTCAGCCAGGATCCGTAAAGCTATCTACCCAACCTGTACATGAACACAGACATGTGAATCTGTCCAGCTAATAACAGAAGTACCACCCAGCCAAGCCCAGCCTAAATTACCAAAGGGAGATGTTTAAGCTAAATAAATGCTTGCTACTTTATGTCACTTGATTTTGAGGACTTTTGTTATACGGCAATAGCTCACTAATACACCCCTATTTCTGCTCAGGCATCCCATGGAGGACAGAAGGGTTTAGTACTTATATGAGAAATACCAACATATAAGCTAGAATGTAAGTCCCATGAGGGTAGGATGCAGGCTTTTCTGGTTCAACCTCATGGGCACAGCAAGTCACACTGAATAGTGATGAATAAGCTGCTGTACTGAATTTGAGGAGTGTGTGGAAACAGGTATCTTCAAAAAGATCTCTTGATCATTTTCCCAACTTGTCTTTTTGATTGTTATTACCCTGGTCCAAGTTTCAGGAAGAATGAACAGTGAGATCATTGAGGTCCTTGAATTTAATCTAAAGAGATATGTTTAAGAGATTAAGAAGAGCTAACTAAGAGTTAGGCATTTCCATCACAGTACTCCCTGCACCATAAAACTGCTCCCTCCATCATCCACCCAGATACTGAAAACCTATCAGTCCTAACATTCCTAACATTCCTCCTGGCCTTTATCTACTTCCTGCTGCTGTCTCTCACACATATCTCCCTCTCCATTCAGGCCATTAATTTGAACTTGAATGGCTCTCTATTAGTCTCCTAAATTAGTCCCTTGACTATTCTAAGTCCTCACAACATCATGGGTTGGTTCTTGGAAATTGTGACCTTAAGCAAGACAACATACAGTCAAAGGAAGGCCTCAGATAATGCTGTTTCATTCAAGGTCAGCCAGGATTGCTATTTTCCCATCAACATTATAATGGAAGGAAGTTGCCAGAATCTAGGCTCTGACACTCTGTAGTCTCACATTTGCTCTTCCACAACCACCTGCAGCCTGAGCATCTCCCCTGCTGAACTCCAAAGCCTGTTTGGATTGATGAGCCCAAGTGAGTCTGGAGTAAAGAAGTATCCTCTCCAATACCACCACCCACAGCCTGTGGAGAGCTTTGGATACCCGAGGCCACGTCGTCAAGGGGTCCGTGATCTCCCTGTTCCATCTGGCTCTGATCTCAACAGTGTCCATCCCAAACACGTTTTTGTTCGATCTGCAGGGTTCAGCTCTACAACTTCTCTTTCATTTGCCAACTTTCAACATTTGTGACACTTTTCATGAAGATCCAGCCTTTTGATTTTTCTAGGGAAGCCACGAGATGCACAGTACCTCTGCCACCATCGACGCATCACTTCAAAATGAAGCTGTGTTTTGAGAAATGGGAGGTGACTTCATCATGGTTCAAACATCATAGAGCAGAATATACAAACCCGGATGGTGTAGCCACTACACACCAGGGAACCACCACCAAGGAGGGAGTACCCTGTTGACCCTAACACTTTGTGCAGCGCGGAGCTGTATCCCTCCACGGTTACTATCATCCAGACCTGAGTTGCTTCCCCTAAGGAAACTGGGTGCCCCTCCCCCCCTTGTTTGTGGCAGTTAACTAGTTGCCCCTCCCCCCTTGGACGGTGGCAGTTAAACTGCCAGAAGAGGGAGTTGGAACAGGGATTGAACCAGAAGCAGGGAGATAAAAAGGCAAGGAGCAGAGATGAGATGGAGAGAGAATTTCTGGAGAGAGGAGAGAAGAGAATGGCAAGCGGGTAAAGAGTAGCCCAAGTGACCAGGCTGGGCAGAAGTCCCATGGAAGAGTGAGCTGGAGGTGGCGTGGAGCCATGGTGACTGATAGAAGAGTGGCCGGTGTGGAGAGTGTGGCGTTGAAGCAAGGTGACCTGGAAAGCTGGTCCCTGGCGATGGCCAAGGATCTGGAAAGCTGCTTTGTCCCATTGGGTGGTGGCAGTGAGCCCCGCCCCCTTAAGGGAGCTCCTCCCCCACTGGCCGGTGGCAGTTTGCTCCGCCCCATTTGGTGTGGCCGTTAAAAGCTGCCAGAAATGGCAGAAATGGCAGTTGGAGAAAAAAGAGAAAAAGAACAAAAAGAGAAAGGAGTTGGAAAAGGGGAGTGGGACGAGAAGCATGGGGAAAAAGGCAAAGAGCAGAGACTAGGAGGAGACAGAGACCGTTTGGAGAGGAAAGAGAACTTCTAGAGAGAGAGAGAGAGAACCTTTGGGAGAGGAGAGAAGAGAATGGCAAGCGGGTAAAAAGTACCCCGAGTGCCCAGGCTGGGCAGAAGTCCCCTGGAAGAGTGAGCTGGAGGTGACAAAGAGCCATGGTGGCTGGCAGAGTGGCCAGTGTGGAGAGTGTGGCACTGTAGCAAGGTGCTATGGAAAGCTGGTACCTAGAGACGGCCAGCGATTTGGAAAGCTGATTTCTGCATCAGCCATCGTGGAAGAAGTTTGAAGAGCTTTGGAGAAGTTGAGCAGCGTGGACACTGGAGAGAAAAGAAGAAAAGAGAAGACGCTGGCGAAAGGACTGGACTTTGCGAAAGTGCCTACCTCTGAGGTTCAGAGGGGCAAAGGAACCATCATTGGACTGTGTCTTGGGGACCTTTGGGTCTGAGAATGGTGACTGGGGTATAACTGCCACGTGTGACTTTCACGACGTTTGTTTTCTCTGTTGAGCTCCCTTATTAATAAAACCCTGTTGTTACTCTGCAATTTGAGTGGCAACTGCTAGGCGCGGGTGAAACGGACCCTTGGGGCTTCATGGGTTGGAGGATTTTTTGCCCTTGCCCCTCCTCCTTTTGAGACTCAATTTCACCTGGCGATGGCCAAGGATCTGGAAAGCTGATCTGTGCATCAGCAACTGTGGAAGAAGTCTGAAGAACTTTGGAAATGCGGAGCAGCGTGGAGCACTGGAGAGAGAAAAAAAAGAAGACGCCGGAGAAAGGCCTGGACTTTGCAAAAGTGCAGACCTCTGAGGTTCGGAGGGGCAAAGGGCACCATCTTGGACTGTGTCTTTGGGACCTTGGGACTGAGGGTTAACTTTCCTTGTTAATAGGTTTCTTGGTTAGCTTTCCTCGTTAATAAAATCCCCTGTTAAGCTGCATTTTGAGTGGCAACTGCTACGCTGGTGAAGCAGCCCTGTGGCTTGTTGGTTGTGAAATCGGGTCCAAGAAGGAGTGGGGGGGCAAAAACCCTCCAACCGACAAGCCCCAAGGTCCATCTCACCCGCGCACATAGTAGGTGCCACTCAAATTGCTGTTTAACAAGGGATCTTATTAACAAGGGAGCTCAACAGGGAAAACAAAAGTCCTTAAAGCCACAAGTGGCTGTTATCTTACCACAGTCGTCATTCTCAGTCCCAAAGGTCCCCAAGGCTCAGTCCAATGATGGTTCCTTTGACCCTCTGAACCTCGGAGGTAGGCACTTTCGCAAAGTCCAGTCCTTTCTCCGGCGTCTTCTCTTTTCTTCTCTTCTCTCCAGTGTCCCACGCGGCTCGTCTTTTTCAAAGTGCTTCAAACTTCTTCCACGATGGCTGATGCAGAAATCAGCTTTCCAAATCGCTGGCCGTCTCTAGGTACCAGCTTTCCAGGTCACCTTGCCGCAACGCCACACTCTCCACACTGGCCACGCTTCTGCCAGCCACCATGGCTCCTTGTCACCTCCAGCTCACTCTTCCAGGGGGCTCTGCCTTGCCTGGTCACTCCAGGTACTCTTTACCCGCTTGCCATTCTCTTCTCTCCTCTCTCAAAAGTTCTCTCTCTTTCCAAAAGTTCTCTTTCCTCCCCAAAAGGTCTCTGTTTCCCTAGTCTCTGCTCCTTGCCTTTTATCCCCTCAGCTTCTCATCCAGCTCCCCCTCCATTTCTGGCCATTTTAACTGCCACACCACGGGGGGCGGGGCTAACTGCCACCAGCTAATGGGGGAAGATCACCTTTAAGGGGGCGGGACTAACTGCCACCAGCCAATGGGAAGGAGCTCCTTTAAGGGGGAGGGGCTAACTGCCACCTCCCAATGGGGGAGGAGCACCTTGTTAACGGCTACAACGCGGGGTGGGGGGGTAGGGGCACCCAGTTTCAGTTGGAGGCTTTTGCCCCCTTAATGACCTGATTTCACTAAGACAAGGCACAGTGGACGTGGTGTGCCCCCTGCATCTCCACACTCCCTCAGCACCTTCCGTCTCTGAGCACCTGGCTGGCCGACTGGCTTCCAGTTTTCTATTCATGCGGGGCGGGGGGGGGCTCCCCTTTGTCCACGGCACCTGCAGTCTCCATGCCCAGATACCAGATAGAAGCGCCAGGCAATAAATTCCTACTCGTCTCCTTCCAGCAGCAGCTCTTCACCAACGGCTGCAAGACGTTGGCGAGCCTCCTTGGTCGTGTCATTTCCCAAGTGTGTACACCCTGGAGGGGTTCATCATGGTCACCCCCAAATGCAGTGGCTGGAGACAGTGCATTGTCTCCCTCAGACCATGACGTAGGAGGGTTCTGCGTCGCCTGGTGACGCGTTGACGTATTCACATGCAGGCCCACTCAGCCTGGACCATCCAAGAGGGCGGAGTCAGCTGGTGGCGGGGCCGAGTGGGTGTAGCGCTGTGTGACCGCGACCTGGCCACACGGCCTGGGCTTCTCGCTGCTTAGCGAGACCTAAGACAGCATTTCCACCAAACCCGGGGAAAAGCTACCGGCTCCTTAAGGCCCTGGGCTCGGGAGTCACACAGCACCCCTTCCACCCTGAAGTCCTCACTGCCCAGTGCCTCTTCTGTCCCTTTTGAAAGCAGGTAGATGAGGCCACAAGGTTGGTGCCACGCACCCTCTCCTTCCTGGAGTGCGGCTGGCAAGTGGGCAGAGCGCCATAGAGCCATCTCACAGCCCAGGACCCTGTGGGAGCCCTAAACCCCTCTTCAGAGACCTGGTCATCACGGGGGTAGGTTGAGCCATAGACAGGTTTCCACCTTATTCTCACAAACTGCTGCTCTAAGTGATTTTAAATAGTCCAAACAAGCTAACAACCAAACGAAAGAACACAACTTGGGGTGTGCAGATGGGAGGGAGTGGTCAGGGAGGGGAGGTGGTGGGTGATCCCTGGGAATACACAGATGTGAAACATTGATTGATTGATTGATTGATTGATTGATTGATTGATTGATTGATTGATTGATTGATTGATTGATTAAAATAAAATAAAATAGGGGGCCCAGATCAGAGTCACTTTTGAATGTTCCTCGGGTTCTGATCCACAGTTCCTGACAGGGTCACTTGAAGATGTCAGGAGGTGGAGAGGAAAGACGCAAAGGACAGGAGTCCTGTAAAATAGCTAAAGGACCCTGGTGGAGAAGGAGACTGCCGAGTGCATCTCCAAGGTTTCCAGTGGAGCCTAAAGCCTTGAAATATTCCATGGAAGCCATTTATTCTGGCCTCAGAGTTCAGCGCAACACAGCTCAGTAACCCAGGAGCCCCAGACAGGCCCAGCCTTGAAAACAGGGACCTTCGGTCACACTAAGCACTAAATCTGCTGCAGGTAGCTGCCAGCATTCAGATTCTTGGGTCTCCCGTGCCTAAAATACTTGCATCTAGGAGGGGGACCAAAACCGTCCACAATTTTATTCAGGAGTTTGGGTGATTTAGATGTGGATGAGCCACCGACCTCATCTTGCAGTGTTTTTCAAACTGCATTTAAAGGAAGTGATTTGTTGGGTAAAGTGTGTGTGTGTGTGTGTGTGTGTGTGTGTGTGTGTAATCTGTATAAACACCTGTGATCAGTTGGATTTAATTGGGCCACAGCTGGTGTTGATTGCATATTTTTTAATGTGGCTTTTCAATACTCACTCCCTGAACACCACCTTTATGTCTGAAATTCAGCATCGAGCCCAACCTTGGCTGTCGATTTTAAGGTTTATTTAAAGGCACATGACAGCAGGAGCTGTTCATTCCTTAGTTAAATGAGTCTACATATGGACTTAGGAGTGTAGGTGCAGCATGTTGAAAGCAGAATTTCTTCCGTGATTAGGCAGCTGTCGGTTGGCTTTAAAAGCTTGGAGTTGCTTGCTCTGAAAGTCAGTTTGGAGATAGCATGTCATAGCCCCAGCTTAGCAGAAGATTCTGCATCATGAAATAGTCATCAAGGCTGCATTTGTTGCAAGCCTATATGGGATTTCTTATGTGAACTGAAAAAAGGGTCTCTCCCCCCAACAGAAATGACTCTCCCTAGCTTAATAAGAGGTAAGAAAACTGAAAAGTGATGAGGGTAGGCTCCCAAAACAGAATAAAACATTACTGGGAAGTTATTAAAGAAGAGGAAGGGACAGAGTGTGTTCATTCATTGGAAACAAGGTTTCAATGTTTCTGGTAAAGCTTCTTCTCAGCCAGCCTCCCTTATGCAGTGCACAACCCATACAACTATACATGACAGCCTTGTAGGAGTTAACACAAAAAAAGTATTGTTCAGAATCAAGAGCTGGAAGAGTGCCAGCCTTCAAATTGGAGGCTGTGTATGCTTATGGAAAATTAAAAACACAGCTACATTACTCTGCTAACTAAGCCAGATGGTGAAGGTCTCTTGAGGGCTGACCACAAGGCACGAGATGTGTGATAGCATTTGCCCTGTGCAGTCACATAAGTTTCTTTCCAATGTCACAGAGTATGTAATAGGCAGGGAGGATGACCATCTGAGGATGAGAACAACCTGTTGAGACGTGTGTCCAGCAGAAATTGACACATTCAAGGTCCTATCTCTATTTGGGTTAAGTT
Organism: Uropsilus gracilis; assembly: GCA_004024945.1. Classification (NCBI taxonomy): domain Eukaryota; kingdom Metazoa; phylum Chordata; class Mammalia; order Eulipotyphla; family Talpidae; genus Uropsilus; species Uropsilus gracilis. The sequence goes on from PVHY01008707.1 coordinate 24,614, forward strand.
GTCTTTGGAAGAATGCTCTAATTATCACTTCTGGATTAATGACTTGGGTGTTGATAGCATACAATAAGTAGTTCCAGAGATGAAAGAAATCACCAGGAGTCTTCAGGATAAATCGCTCATAGACTGTAGAATTGCCTGATTGGATACCATCGTTGTAAGAGCATGACCTCTGAAGTAAAACCCCAGCTTCACAACAACCACCTGGATGAACTGCAATGTCTAAACCCTTCTGGGACAGACACATTCTGAGGTGGTTTCCATGACCCCCACCTCCTGGCACTCACACCTTGTGAGACCCATGCCCTTGAGTGTGGCAGAGACCATTAAATTGGCCTGTCTACTAACCAATATATAGACAAAGATGATGAATTGGCATCCCTCTGTGATACTGTTATACACAGCTATAGCATCCATCCATCTTGCTTGAAGACTGTGTTTTCTCTCCCTGACTTGAGAGAAATAAGTGGTTCACCATGGGAAAGTCAGGCATCCGGGGACTGAGGATGATCTCTGGCTAAGAAGCAACCAGAAACTGAGTCCTCAAGGACTTGGTCAAAGACTGCTGCCAACAGCCACATGAACTGGGAAACAGAGCCTTCCCCAGGTGAGCCTCAGATGAGACCACAGCCCTGACCAAACTCTGACTACCCTGTAAGAATCTGAATGGAGGATAGTTAAGCTATGTCTAGATTCTTGTCCCTCCAAGACTGGAGTGATAATATGAGTTACTCTAGGCTACAAAGTGTGTAATTTAGCAGTAGTAAATAACTAACACATCCAGTCAGAAAGAAAACAGAGCTGGGCACAGTGGCAAACACATTTAATCCCAGCTTTGGGAGGCTGAGGCTAGGAATCGCTTGAGTCTGTGGGTTTGGGACTAACCTGGGCAACATAGTGAGACCTAGTTTCTAAAAAAGAAAGAAAGAAAAACAGAAAACAGACAGTTGTGTGGTGTGGTTGAGAGTAAGACTTTCAATGTGGTTTCAAGTACCCTGCCTATTGTTGTGAGAGTTAAAATGGGATACTGTCAGGATATTCCTGCTACACTGTAGACATGCAATAAATTTGACTCATCATCCTCCCCTCAGTTACACCAGTGATAGAACTGAACCCCACACCAGAATCACCCCAGGAAAATGCCAGCAGAAGTTAAAAAGCTAAGCTTTCTTTGTGGAAGGTAAAATAGTTTTATATTGTACAAGAGGTTATGCATGAAGAAAAAAAAAACTGTTTCATAATCTTTCCATGTAAACCAGCTGGGATTTTCCTTCACATAAATTGGATTTTGATTTATATGTCAATAAATGCCCCCTGAAATCTCATCATTTGAAAGTTCATCAATTTTAGCTGGAATGGCAGTTACGGCCTCAGAGGACCCTCCCAGGGAAATATGGCCTCATTTGCCAGCCCCACATGCTGATGGAGGCATGAAAAGGCAGGCAAGAGGAATGGAGTCACTCACAAGGGCTTTGTAGGGTCAGATGGATAACTCGATTCCCCAGAGGAACCTGATCTTGAGGGGACAGCATGGAGGTGCAGCAGGCAAAGGGTGACAGCCTAGAATGGGGAGCAGGTTATGACAGGTTATGACACCAAGGGCCAGAACATGGGGTTCAAAGCCAGAGAATGGCAGGTCCAATTTGTATCTTCAAAGGGGCATTCTAAGTGCAATGTGAAGTATAGGTTGGAGAGACAAGACTGGTGGGATTTGAGCTGGGTACGGTGGCTCGTGCCTGTAAGCTTCAGCCTACGAAGCGGCAGGGGCTAGGGATCGCGGTTCCAGTCCCGCCTGGGGCCCGTAGCGAGACCTAGTTCCAAAAAATAGCTGGGCGTGGTGGTGCGCACCTGTAATCCCAGCTACCTGGGAAGCTGAGGCTGGGGATTGCTTGAGTCTGTGGCCCTCCAGCAACGAGAGCCTACGGTTCCACAGGCAAAAATAGCGAGACCTAGTCTCAAAAAAAAAAAAAAAGACTGGTGGGGTTTGAGGACCCTTAATTGGAAGAACTGGGAAGCTATTGCAGACTTTGTAGGAGCATTGGTGTCCTGGTAGGGGAGGGTGTGGGCAGTGGAGATGGAGAGAAGGACAAGAGTTGTTGAGGGAATCCTTTTGACCCACATGGTGACTGATCAGATGGGGCTGCTAGGAATGCAATGGTTTCTGACTTAAATAAATGAAAAAAAAGGTGGTTGCATGTAGAGCTGAAGGCGTCACTTTGTCAGTGGGCTCCAGGAAATCTCAGCCTGTCCCAGAAGAGATTTTCTCTGAACTGAAAGGAAAATGTGAAGTCAGGAGGGCATGGCCTCTAGCTGGAGAAAATTGTCCCAAATCAGCTACAACATCAAAGCCCCTGCCACCGACACTTCTAAAGAGGTGTTCTCCTGACCCAGCCACATATGAGTAACACCGTCCCCTTTAGACAGATAAGTCTAAATTAGGCTCTTTTTGTACAAGTCATGACCACTGGCTGTTCTGACACAAGGGACTAAATTGATTTTGTTGAACATTTTGTTGACCTAAGGAGGTGTTTTGTAAATTGACAAATACGTGGTATGGGCTTAGGGGCTTGTCAATTCCATTTCCATTGTCCTCCCTTAATTGAGACCAGTTGTTCTGTTGTTTTGTTTTACATTGCTATCTACCCCAGGGTTCTCCCACCACCTTATCACCCTTGAACCATTGTCTTAGTCTTGTGTGTCCCTTCCACTTCCATTTCCCCCCCTATGCTCCATGCTTCAGTTTTGTTGAGAGTTAGTTTTAAATTTTCCTTGTCTGCTTTATTGTTTGTTTTCCCTTTATCCCTCATATAAGTGAGACCATCCTGTATTTCTCTTTTTCTTTCTAACTTATTTCTGCTAGCATGATTCCTTCTAGCTTCATCCATGTTGCCACAAATGTTTCTCTTTTTTTGATGGATGAATAGTATTCCAAAATGTACCTATATCACAGCTTTTTGTACCATTCCTCTAGTTAGGAGCATTTAGGTTGCTTCCATATCCTGGCTATTGTAAATAGCGCTGCAATAAACATCCAGGTACAGGTCTCTTTTTGATTAGAGTTTTTGTAACCTTTGGGTAGATTCTTAGGAGTGGGATTGCTGGAGAGAATGGGAGTTCCATTTTCAGTAGTTTAAGAGTCCTACACACATGAGACCTGTTTTTGAGTATCAAAAGATACTTGTTCTGTCTTTCAATCCATACATACACAACCAATCATGCCATTGTGAGGATTTAGTACAGTTTGGGGTATAAAAGAGTTCAAATATCCCCATTATCAGTACCATTGTCTTGTCAAAGGCAGCATCATTGTCCTTGTAAATATAGGCTAGAGCTGATCATGTTACTCCCCTGCTCAAACACCTTTCATGGCTCCCCAGTGTATACAGGAGAGTCCACACTCCTTGGCCTCGCCTTCACTCATCATCATACCCATATGAGTTTAATTTCAAATCTCTCACATGTGTCCTGCCCATTAATCACGCCATCCTGTGGGTATTTATTGCACCTCATCTATAGAGGGAAGGGATTTAGACATGATATAGTCTTTCCTGGCCTCATGAAACAAATGTTTGTTTGGATCAAGACAACCCTAATGACAGACCAGAGACAACTAAAGGCTGGGCAAAGGACCCCTTGATAACTAATTGGGAATGTGATTCCTGACCCAGGCTGTCCCAAGCAGGAAAGAAGTCTGCAGAATATCTCCTTGTCCAAGCATGATGCCAGATTTCTCATGAAACCATCATTCAGTTTGAGGGTCAGACACTGTTCTAGGCATCTGGCAGAGATTTTCTCCTGTTAGTGAATCTTGACACTATGAGATGCATCTGGGTTTGTCCCCATTTTGCAGACAGAACAATTAAATGCTGATCACTGACCCAACAGTGTACCTAAGCACACTGTACTTGGTTGTCAGGTTTGTTAATGATGTGACCTGTAGTTTATGGACTGACGCTGCTGAAGAATGGGAGCGTGGCATGTTGGCTCCAGGTGCTGACAGGACACGATAGTCAAGCTGAGGGAATGCAAGACTCAGACACAGGAAGAAATTTGCCTAAAGTTGTTCAGTGAGTAAGTGGCAGTGCCAAACCAAGTCCAGACATTTTTCACTGCAAATCTCAATACTTTCAAGATCACTGGAACAACATTCAAGTTTAGATGGGATGAAACTCCCAAGACATGGTGGACTTACCAGTCATGAGGTTTATCTCACCTCCCAAAGGGATACAGAATGAGAACAGGGCAGGATGTTAGCTAACAGTGAGAGAATGGCCTTGGACTCCAGAGATAATGGCCGGTGTCCCGGCCATTTTAGTTCATTTTAGTTCAAGAATGAGAGCTGGTATAACTGTGGGTCACACAAAGGGAAAACTTGGGGCCCCTGGTTCCTCAGCTTGACTATCTTGCTCATGTCAGTGTCTGGAGTCTATATGCCATGCTCCCATTCTCCGGCAGCTTCAGCCCATAAATGACAGGTCACATAATAAACAAACCTGACAACCAAGTACAGTGTGCTCAGGGACATTGTTGGGTCAATGACCAGCATATAATTATCCTAATGAGACCATCACTTACCATTAATGAATACCTTCCTTCCACTGATATCATGAAAAGTCTAGCATTCCTCAAACATCCCTGAGACTAAAAGAAACAGTTATAACAAAGCTGTTAACCCCAACCCCTTCCTTCTGATAAGGATGATGATGATGATGATGATGATGATGATGATGATGATGATGATGATGATGATGGTAATAGTGATGGTGACAATAATGGTGATGATAATGATGGTGGTGATGATAATAATGATGGCAATGGTGGTGGTGATGATGATGGTGATGATGATGATTATGATGATGATGATAATAGTGGTGATGTTGGTGGTGGTGATGATGATGATGATGGTGATGGTGGTGGTGGTGGTGATGGTGGTAGTGGTGATGATGATAATGATAATGATGATAACCAACACTTGTTGCAAACTTGCTATGTGCAGCCAGCCCTATGTTAAACTTTTTACCAACATTATTTCAATTGATCTCTACCATCCAATAAAATAGGTCCAATTATTATTATCCTCATTTTATGGATAAGAAAACTGAAGCTTAAATAATGAGATAGCAAGATCTAATCATGTATTTGACCCCCTAACTGAGGGTTCTTAATCAGTCCAAAAAACTGGGTGATAGGTAATACCATCAATAAAGTTAAATTCACCCCAAGAGAGAAATCAGGGGAGGATGGGCACAAGAGTCCAAGATGACAGTTCACAGGTGACCTGGTGGTGGGTGACTTTCAGGATATACAATGATATAATATATATACTTGTAATCAGGCCGGGCATGGAGGCGCATGCCTGTAGGTGGCAACCTAGAAAGCCACAGCGGGGGTCAGGGATCACGGTTCGAGTCCCACTGGGGGCATATAGTGAAAACTAGTCCCAAAAAAAATAGCTGGGCATGGTGGTGTGTGCTGTAATCCCAGCTACCTGGGAAGCTGAGGCTGGGGATTGCTTGAGTCTGTGGTACCCCGGGCAATGAAAACCTGCTGTTCCATGGGCAAAAATAGCGAGACTTAGTCTCAAAAAATATATATATACATATATACTTGCAATCAATAAAATTATTTTTAAAAATTCACCCCATATCGTTATGTGCATGAGCCCTAACTCAAACAATAAACTAATTCGAGTGGGGAATAAAACATCTATCAACCTTGTAGACTAATTCAGGCAATACTTAGCTAAATTGACTAGTCATTTCATTTAAAATAATTGAGCTCATGATCATGTGCGTAGATGAGCTTGCAGCTTAGTTACAATGACTAACAATTTTGTTCAATTTTATCCCTTGTAGATGGGATTCCGAAAGCATACTCTGCAGAGTCAGGTTTTGACAGGTGTTGTGCTACGGTCAGCAGCTGGGAAAATCAGAGCTAAGTCATGTCAAGGGGATCACTTCACCTCCAGAATCACACAGCTCTAAACAAGTTCCAACATACTATGAATTTCCCACAAGAGGTCATAAGTACAAGAGTTTTCCAAATTGCATTTCCATGGAATGGAAATGTTAGAAAACATTTTTTGTCATTTAATAATCATTCCATGATCTTGCTTAACATCAGAGCAAGTGGATCCAGAGAAGTTCAGTAATTTGTTCATATTTACACTAGAGTGACAGGGTTGGGAGATTAATCCAGTTTTGTCTCATGCCTCTTCCAGTTAGCAGGCCCAGCAGGATAAGGTCCTGTCTTGTCTTTTTTCTGCTGAATTCTTAATACCCAGAAGAGGGTCAGGCCCATAAGAGGCATTTGAATATAAGTTTCTTTTAATTGGCTCTGTGGACATGGCAGGCAACATTTTAAGACTTTCTAGATATACACTTATTTCATTCTTACAACAACGCTATAATATCAACAGATAGTTGGAAGCACTGCTGCTTCTTTCTTTTTCTGTGCTTCTGCTGGTTCTCTCCTTCCAGAACTGGAGCATTTCTTTTCTCCCTCGTCCCTCCTCCACAATCAGCTATCAGCTTCCCAGAACCCCATCTATAAAGCAGAAGACACAGGGATATGACTTCACTTTGGGTTATGTTAGTCCAGCCTAGTATGGCTGAGTCCATCAGCTCAAAGAAATGATTTACAAAGGATACTAGAACAAAAGGAATGAGTACACACACACACACACACACGCACACACACACCTCTATAAATGTTATTGGGCTTCATCCATCAAGATGCCTTTGAACAGATCTCATAAACATAAAAAAAATGTTTACGATGGTGAACAATGCACTTTAATATCTCCTGAATAATTTGTGTTGTCAGGCGCTCCCATGGCAATATTTTCTCGTTTTTGTCCTCTCCGGCTGCTGCTGACCACTCTGAAAGAAATGAGCTTCCAACTGTATTAATAGCTTTTTCATCTTCCTGCCTCTGCTCCCTCTAAATGGCTTGCCGTTATCTATTCATGAAATAAATAACCACTGCCTTTCATGTCTCCCCAACTCTCCTTGTGCCTGGTGAGATTAGAGCAAGCAAATCTCTCCAAGGGACTCTCTAAATTCCTGCTTTGCAGGAGAACTTGGTGGGAAGCCAGTGAAACCAGGTAAGTCTGCACATCTTACATTGGCTGGGCTTTCACAGTGTCTCTGGGTAAGGCGCTGAAGCATTGTAGAGATTGACCACTTGAATGAGGCCTCCGCTGAGCTGTAAATCTGTCCATTGAGTCCTGTGAGTCATAGATATTTCTTTCTGTGGGGAGCCGGGAACCATGACAGGTCAACATATCCCCAAAGTCTAACGGCCTGGGCTCAAATCCCAGTTCTGCTGCTTTCTAGCTGTGTGGCTTTCAGCAGGTTGCTTTGCCTCTCTGGTCTCAATCCCCTCTATTTTACTAAAAAACAAAAATGCTAGAAAACATTTTTTGTCATTTAGTAATTATTCCATGATCTTGCTTAACATCAGAGCAAGTGGATCCAGAGAAGTTCAATAGTTTGTTCATATTTACACTGGAGTGACAGTATTGGGAGATTAGGCCAGTCTTGTCTCATGCCACTTCCAGCTAGCAGGTCCAGCAGGATAAGGTCCTGTCTGTCTGTTTCTGCTGAATTCCTGTAACCAGAAGAAGGTCAGGCCCATAAGAGGCATCCAAGTATAAGTTTCTTTGAATCAGCTTTTCTGATATGGCGGGCACCATTTTAAGACTTTCTAGATATACACTTATTTCATTCTTACAACTCTATAAAATGGTCATTGGTATTATCTCCACATTAAAGATGATGAACTGGATGGGTGAATGCACAGATGGTTTTCTGGCTGGCGACATGGATGGATGAATGGATAAATTCTGTCATTGCTTTCTAAATTAGCCTTGTCATAGAAATCACCTACTTACTTACTTTTAGTTCTTACTTTTAGTAAGAACCTCTAAACTTCCTATAAACTCAGGGAGTCTGTTGTTTACTGGGTCTTGGTGGGTTCCAATCCTGGAATATGTATAATATAGAGCCCTCTCCTGAAATCCAATGTGTTTTTTATGTTGATCAAGAGTATGAGTCTCAAAAATTTTGGTCCAAGGATGAAAAGCATAAACAGGTGCTGAGAATAAACGCAGTTCTTATTTAACAAGGAAACCCTCTCAGGTCAAGGTCAGCTTATATATATTATATTCATTAACTGTAACATCTGCAGTCAAAATAAGTGGCAATGTAAGGACAATGTGTCAGCAAGACCCTGCACCCACTTGAGAGATGATGTAGGAAGGGCTGGCGATGGCCAGAGTTTGATGTTAAAGATCTGGGTTCAAAACCATGCCCTGTACATACTATATGGGTGCCTCTCTGAGCCTCAACTTTTCTATCTGCAAAACATGGTCGTAGATTTTACCACCAAGGGGCATTTTGATAAAATGAGGTAATGGATAGAAAATATTTAGCAGAGCACTTATCATCTCTGGTATAAACTGATGAACTGACTCCAAATTTCATATGGAAATTCAAGGAACCCAGAATAGGAGAAACAATCTTTAAAGAGGACATAGAAGACCCACCCCTTTTTTATTTCAAAGCATAATACAAAGTCCTAAAAACCAAGACAATGAGGTAGTCACATAGGGCAGAGATGTATCAGTGGAACAAATTGAATCCAAAAATAAACCTTTATATGTTTTATCAGTTGATTTTAGACAAGAGTGACAAAATCATTCAATCAGGAAAGAATGAGCATTCAACAAATAGTGCTGTAATAAACTGGAGGCTCACACGCAAAAGAATGAAGTTGTACCCCTTCCTTATACATAAAAATTAAGTGAAACTATATGATAGATCTTAATGGGTTGAAATTGGTTTTTATAATTGTATTATTAATTGATTGTACATATATACATATATAAAACATCATTGTCTACCCCGAGGTTCTCCCACCACCTTAACACCTGTGAACCATCTTAATCCCTTGTGCCCATCCCTCCCATGATTTTTCCCTCCTCTCTTGCTCTATGCTTCAGTCCTGTAGACAGTTTTAAATTATCCTTGTCCATTTGTTTGTTTGTTTGTTTTCCTTATATCCCTCATATAAATGAGAACATCCAGTATTTCTCTTTTTCTTTCTGGCTCATTTCCACTAACATGATTCCCTCTAGCTCCATCCATGTTGCTGAGAATGACATAAGCTTGTCTTTTTTTTTTTTTTTTGATTGATGAATAATATTCCATCGTGTACTTACACCACAACTTTCTGACCCATTCATCTGTTTGGGGGCATTTGGGTTGTTTCCATCTACTGGCTATTGCAAATAAATTGTTTTTTAAAAAACTTGTGAGAAAACACAGAAATAAATGTTCTCAATCTTAGATTAGGCAAGATCTTCTTAGTACGACACCAAAGGCACAGTAACAAAAGAAAAAGTAGATCAACTGGACATCATCAAAATTAAAAACATTTGTCTTTAAAGATACCATCCAGAAGTTAAAAAAAAATGACTCAATGAATAGGACCAAAATTTTGCAAAGCATAATATCTGTAAAATATGTGCCAAACTCTTATGATTCAATAGTGAAAAGATAAATAAACCAAATTAAAAGATAGATACTTGATCTAAAGAGATAGTTCTCCAAAGAGGATATTTTACAAATGGCAAGAAAGCTCAGGAAAAGACATTTACTTTCATCAGTCATGAAGGAAATGCAAATCAAAATCACAACAATGTACCATTTTCAGACCTACTTAGGAAGGCTATTATCAAGAATCAGAAAACATCAAGTGTTGGAAAGAATGTGAATATATTGAAGTACTTCAACATGTGTCGACTATGTATGTTTCTAAAACGGGACAGTCACTTTGGAAAAGAGTTTTCTAGTTTCTCAAAAAGGTTAGTTACCCCATAACCCAGAAACTTCACTTTTAGCTACCAAAGTTAACAAAGTAGGTAACAGCCTAGTAGGAGGAAGACAGACAATAAAATAGATGCATAGAAAATAAATATACTATGTAGTAAGGCAGAAAGTAAGATGTGCATTGGTGAGACAAGTAAAGAAAGGGCAGAGAAAAGAGACAGGCCCCAGAGAAATTGGAATCTTATAGGATTGTTGCAAAATATCTCCTGGAGATGGAGGTAGATACTAAAACTTCAAAGAACTAAAGGCTTGTGCCTCCCATATCTAGGAGAGTTTCAGATTCTAGTTCTTCTATTTCTTTTCTATATGATGATGGGGAAGCCCACATATTTCTCTGACTCTACATTTCATGATTTATAAAGTGCAATAGTAGTACTCATTCCACAGATTTGTCAAATTTCATCATAAGTTTGTGTGCCTATTATGTGTACCTAAGATTTTCTAAGAAAGCTGGAAAAACAATGACTAACGTTTATTCAACACTTCCTCTAGCTACCAGGCTCTCTCTTAGGCATCTCATGTGCATTCTCTCATTTCATACTCTCCATGGTTCAGTGACTAGGTAACATTCTATCCCCATTTTACAGAGGAGAACAGACTTTGGGAACTGAAGGGACATCTCAACAACCCTAAATTAGAATGTGGTTCTCTAAGACTGTGACCCTGGGTGCATTAGACTCTTGAATCTACTAAACTCTCTCCCTCACTGTCTGGGTGACCTTTGACAAATCGCCATTCCAAGCTTCATTTCCAGTTATTTAAGAATTGGCACATCATTGGTTTTTCCCATCAGATACCTTGATTAGCAGCTTAACTCAATCCAGTCTGCCCTGGGCTGTCTGATAGGAAAACCTGGATGCTTCAATTCAAAAAGGACATAAAACAGCATCCAGTCAAAGTTGGTAAATTGATTCCACCTTCTAATCCAATTTTGATCAGCGAGAAAGGCTGCCTGGTTCCCTCTGCTGGGAAGGATTTTCAAAGCAGACCATCAGGCCATCTGGCATGGAGGAAGAAGTGGACAGCAGAGATCTGTGTGATGCAAAAGTCATTGCTGCCCATCCTCCATCACAAATCCAAGGATTCTTGTGAAATGAAAACCTGCCCCTTACTCTCCTCCATCAAGATAGACATCAACTGAACTTGCTTGAAACTGGTTACCAACTCTGATAATGTGAGGATGATTTTAGGGGTCATCCTCCCCATTCCCTGGACATTTTCTGGTTCTCTACTTTTATCCATCAGTTTAAATGCCTTTGCCAAGATGATGAAGAAACAAAAAATTGTTTCCGATTACTTTCCCACTGAACTTGGAGGGCAACCAAAGACATTTTCTTAGTCTAAAAGGAATCATGTTCTCGTAAGGATCACTTAAGGAACGGTAGTGTGAGGGAAGCAGAGAGGAGCGATGGTTCCTAAATTGCTGACTCAGAAACCTGTCCATCTCAACAAGGTCCAAGAGCCTCCTGATTTACAACGCATTATAGCAAGGAGAGCATAAAACAATATGCCAGCTGGGGAATGCACCAAGAAAAGCAGGCTCCTTCCCACCTTCAGAGAAGGATTTATATAGGAACTTGCTAAAAATAACTCCCAGGTGTGACAAGCTGTATTGCATCCTCCACCTCTCAATTATCACACACAAAGCAACCTGGGACACAGGTAAAGTGAAGCAGAGGAAAACCCAGCCATCACTTCTATTGAGCCTGGGGGTTCACTGTCAAGGGTTCAGCATTTCAGACAGACCTACGTCCCAATTCTGAATCCTGCTTGAAGTACTTTCTGCCGTGTGACCTTGGACAAGTCATTTCACCTCTCTGAGACTCAGATCTTTATATCAAGAATGAAGATAATTACACACCCTCCTCCTAATACATATTGTGAGAATTCAATAAAGTAGGGCTGGGCACAGTGGCTCGTGCCTGTAAGCTTCAGCCTATGAAGCGGCTGGGGTTAGGGATCGCGGTTTGAGTCCCACCTGGGGTCTGTAGCGAGACCTAGTTCAAAAAAAAATAGCTGGGTGTGGTGGTGTGTGCCTGTAATCCCAACTACCTGGGAAGCTGAGGCTGGGAATTGCTTGAGCCTGTGGTAGCCCAGGTACCCCACGGGCAAAAATAGTGAGACCTAGTCTCAAAAAAAAAAAAAAAAGAATTCAATAAAGTTAATAGACCTTCATCAATGTCAGTTTGCTTATTATTTTTGAGATGAGGCAAGGGAGCAAATTTGTGTTACTTAGTGGGTATTGGGCAAACTAATATTAAAATGAATTAGTATCTCCTCATTAAATTTGAAAAGAGTGGGAAAAGATGGTAGTTAAGAAATAAGTCCCACTCTGTACTTCACTTACTATTGAACCTTGAGACTCTTAACTCATTTCTCTGAGACTCAGTTGGTTCATGCGCCACATAGCAAAGGGCACCACAGGGTTCAAAACATGGACACAGAGTCCAACTCCCAGCTCAGCACTTTCTGTGTGACCGAACCTTGCTCATGCCTGTAAGCTTCAGCCTACGAAGCGGCTGGGGCTAGGAATCGCAGTTTGAGTCCCAATCGGGGCAACACAGTGAGACCTAGTCCCAAAAAATAGCGGGGCATGGTGGCACGTGCCTCTAATCCCAGCTACCTGGGAAGCTGAGGCTGAGGATTGATTGAGTTCATGGTGCCCCGGGCAAAGTGAGCCTGTGATTCCATGGGAAAAAATAGCAAGACCTAGTCTCCCCCCCCCCAAAAAAAAAGAACCTTGGTATTCCAATCTGAAAAATGGGCATGATGACACCAGCTTCCCAGTGAAAATTAATAAAAATAAACCCTCCAAAATGTAAACAATACTAGATCTTGTTTCTTCAATATTATTGTTATTATATATTATTAAATGATTGTTTCTCACGTTCTATAAAGAAGCCAGTGGAACAGAGGGATAGTTACCATGAACGATTTGCCTCTGACATGCTACAAACAGGGTGCTTGGCATCTCCTGGGCATCACCCACCGACACCCCAAAATCTCCCTTCCTCATATATCCTGATTTCTTCTCCCCTCCAAAAGCAATCAAGATTATTTATAAGGTTTTAGAAACGTCTTCCTCTTTGATCTCTGTAGTTCACATTCTAAGAGAAAGCAAAGCTCCTATATCAGCATTAATTAAACTGCCAGCTAGTAACAGTCCCATTACTCACCCAATAAATCTAATTCCTATCTGTTCGGCAGGAATTCCTGGGCCACAAAAACCCAGGCTGGAGTTTTATGTAACCTTAACGAACTCTCTTTCTCCTCCCCACCCATCTTGCGGTATGGTGAAGGTCTACTCTGTGAGTTAATGGGAGAAATAGCTTCCCTCGGCACTTTCTCCATCTGTCTTAATTTTTTAAATTATACTTTTATTAAACCCTTAAGGAAAATGGACTTGCAGAGTTCTCATTAAACAGGGAAGTACGCACTGCATAAAACAGAGAGATGAATTTTTTTTGAAAGCTTCCCTCACAATTTGCCTTAATGAATTCTCCCTCCGCTGCTATATTACAGAGAGTGTGCAAATAAATAGAGCGCTGTGTGAGTGGTGGATGGGCAAATGGATATTTAAGCAGCTGATAATAGTTCTGGCCACTTCCCATTGGGATCTTTCTTCGTAGGAACTCAAAGCCTTTGGTACATTACTGCACAGCTCTCTGTCCCAGAAGCCTGACTAAAGGCCAGGGTGGGAAGCCCACTCGTCCCTGGGACCTGTCATGCAGGGAAAACCACTCTCCCATGATGGCCTCAGAGGCACCCCAGAATCTGCTCTCTAGGAGAGGACGAGGTGTTGATTGAGCATCTCCTCTGAGCAGTCTGAGCTCAGGACTTGTCTCTGTATCAGTGGCTGTCATCGGAGCAGATTGGATGATTGTTTCCCAGTCCACATCCTCCCTCAATGTAATTCTACACCCATGTTCTTTGCTACATGAACTTGGGGTGGGATCCACCCTCTTGCCTCTTCATTGTTTAGTTACGTGACCTGGCTTGGCCAATGAGTTGTGGAAGAAGTGATGGCATCAAAGCTCTAAGCTGAGCTTCCGAGGTTTCTCATGTGTCCAGTCTCATCCACTCCTGCCCTCTGAGAACAAGACACTCAACCTAGTGTCCCATCCAGCTGAAAACACACAAACCTCAGTCCATCTTCAGACACAGAAACGGGACAAAGAAGTTTGCTTTCGTAAGTCATTGACAATCAAGTTGTTCGCTTCATGGAACTTTTGTGGTTCTCACTGACCAATACACCAACTGTGCCAGAAGCACCAGGGGATCTTTGGACAATGTTGATGCTGAAGGTTCACCTTGGAGACGCTGACTCACTTGGTCTGAGGGGATGCAGGGCACCTCCCAGTGATTCCAATGCTCCATCAGGGTTGAAAACCTCAAGTCTGCTTTACCAAATGTAATCTGCTCCACAATCCTGTGGGGAACTCTCTCTCTCTCTGCCTTCCCAAGAATGGCCAGAAAACCCTGGACTCAGTAATACCACTTGCTAGACTTGGCTGGGTGGCTGCACTTCTCAGAGCTTCAGTTTCCCCCTCTGTACACTGTCACAGCATGACTAGGAGTTTAGTGACGAGACAAGCTAAGGGAGCCAGCACAATGCTGAGACAGTTTATCAGTGGTGGGAGGTAGTGATTTAGCAATTGGTCCATGGAGACAGAACACCCAGATGCAAATCCTGGCTCTGCCACCTGCCAATTGCATGACTTTGCAAGTTTTCCAGTATTCCAAAGGCTCAGTTTCCTCAGCTATGAAATAAGACTAATGGTAATTCCATCCTTGGGTCATTCTGAAGATTACTAAAATGAGGCATGGAAAGGATTAGCAGACTCCTTGGGCCAGAGCAAATTGCCCTTAAGTGGTACCTTAAGTGGTCATTATTCTGCAAACACAGGTGATGGCTTTGGTCTGAAGCAGGAAAGTCAGCAGAAGGCCCAGAGGATGCTTGAAGGACCCCATGACCCTGGAGCTGAGTTATGCCAACAGGCCATCCAGAGTTCGAATCCCACAACCTCTGGTAATAATGCAGACAGAACCCACCCCCTCCAAAGCCAGCTGCTATAGACCACCAAGCCTGTTTTGCTCTGCAGAGACCTGGCAGCCACGTGCACCAGTTCTCAATCCATTCCTGTATCATTCCCCCTAGTAGCTCCCTGGGGGCTGATTGATGGTGACGGGCAACAATCTATAGCTGTGTGACAGAATGTTTACTACCAGCCCTCTAGGAAATGATTACTTCGAGGTAATTTTGAACCTCTAGACTATGATGCAGTGTCTCATATATTAAACTGCAGCTAGCAGTGTATAAAAGTATTACAAGAAAACCTTGTATTTCACAGCTTACTGGGGAAGGAACACATGGGGGTAAATTGGTGTAAAGGGAAAGCAAGCACAAAGGATTCTAATTTTTTGTATCCAGCCTTATGTAAGGAAGAAAGAATTAAGCTTCAAGTCTACATAGCCCAGGGGAAAGTCTGTTTTTGCCCTCAAACTGCTTTAGGTTAGACCCTGTAGCTGATAGCACTGAAGCTACAGATATGACAATTCATACTACCAAGACTCCAGGACCCTGCCAAATCTGGCTCCAGAAACCATATGAATTAATTCCTGACTCTCCTACAACCATTATCAAAAATGGATTCCTTGTAGTACCTCCTTCTTCACAAACCTGTCTTCCACTGAAAATTTCCTAAAGGTTAGCCATATAGACCAATGAAACAAAATACATTCCAATAATAAAGTCATACAAGTATAATCCCCTGGCTTATAACAAAGATTCACCAGAAGCAGAGGAGAAAGGATGTTGTTTTCAAACACAGTACTAGGTCAATTGGTTATCCACATGGAGATTAAAAGTGCTATCTTGACCCCTACCTCAAACCACACACAAAAATCAACTCCAGATAAATTGCATATTTAAAGGTGGAAGGTAAAACAACAATATATGGGAGAATATTTTTCCACCTTGGTGTAAGCAATGATTTCTTAAATAGGTCATGAAAATGCTCAAAAGGGATTAAAAGCAAGGACCTTAAAAGTAAGGTCCAAAGCCATAAAATATTTTGGAAAAAACTCTATGACACTGGCTTCAGTGAGGTTTTTATGACTCATCGCCAAAAGCAAGAGAAACAATAGTGAATAAACAAATGGAACTACATCAAACTAAAAGCTTCTTTGCAGCAAAAAGAACTATCATTAAAACAAAAAAGACACCTTACTGAATGTAAGAAAATATACACATGTATCTGTAAAGGGCCAGTATCCAAAATGAAAAAAAAAATTTGTTTTTAAATGGGCAGAAGAGTTGATCCTGAAAAAGACATACAGATGACCAGCAGGCATGTTAAAAAATGCTCACCCCATGTGAAAAAATGCTCACCCCTTACCATCAGCGAAATGCAAATCAAAACCACTTACTGCTTCACTCTGGTGAGAATGGGTCATATTGGAAAAAGCTAGAAAAAACAAACGTTAGTGAGAAGATGGAGGAAAACAGAACCCTTGTATATTAGTAGCGGGGATGTCGACTGGTCCAGCCCCTATTGGAAACAGTATGAAACTTTCTCAGAATATTCAAAATAGATATACATATGATCCAACAATTCCACTCCTACGTATCTACCCAAAGAGTGCAAAATGGCTAATTAGAGGGGACATCTGTACTCCTACATTCACTGCAGCACTATTTGCAATTGCCACGTTAGGGAGCAACCTAAGCCTTCAGAGACAGATGAGTAGATTAGAAAAACGTGGTCTATAAATATGATGGCATACTACTCAACTATAAAAAAAGATGAACTCCTGTGACCTGTGATAACAAGAATGGAAGCAGAGGAGATTATGCTAAGCGAAATAAATCAGGAGAAAAACAAATGCCAGATGGTTTCATGTATATGTGGAATATAGAGGAATAAAACCAAAGGTCAGACAAAACCAAACCAGTAACAAATCCTAGAAGTCTGACTGTGGAACTGAGGTTACAAGAGGGAGGGGAGGGGCAGGGGGGATGGGGAGGTAGAGGGGAGGAGGCACAGTGGAGAAATGAGGTCACCTTGGTGATGGGTGTGTTGTGGGAATAGGCAACTGAGGAGGTGTGACCTTATGTCTCTGAGTCACACACAGTGCTGTAAATCAGTGTTATCTCAATTAAAAAAAATAAGTTTGCCAAAAAAATCCAAGTTTCTCAGGTTGGGTCCCAGGATGAGGCCACCTGCTTATAAGTAAGTTTTTTATTTTTCCTTGGAGATGGGGAGAACCCCCCCCCCCAAAGCAAAATATCCCCACCAAGGAAGAACATTAGGCCAAAAAACATAAACAACATCCACCAGAAGCAGATGGACAGGGAGGGTTGAGGAGCTTCCATGGGTAAGTCCTGTACAAAGTACCTCAGCATACATCTCCTCACACAAGTCTTCCTCTGCTCTTGAGTTAAATACGGCCTCATCCCATGAGGTGGAAACTGAGGCACAGGAAGGGACCAGAACACAAACTGATGTCTTAGTGGCTCCAAGCCCATGCTCCCAGCTCTGGGGGTAGCCCATGCCACACAATAGCTGTTTACTACCTGGAAGCCACCAGCCTTCCAGATCTCTGTGTCATAATGACCCCCCAGCAAAGAAATGGGGACACAGTCAGCAAGAGAAGGCTGGGTCCCCCAGCAGGTGAGCACACTGCCCTTCTACTCAGGACCCTCTTGATCCTTCATTGGCATGACCTGCTCCGCAAGGGAACTGTCTAAGAGCGTTAACAAGACCAACTGTTAACTAAGACAGTGCTACCTTCAGGGCTTGTAATTTAGGTAGGTACCAAGTGGGATAAAGAAAACATTCAAACCAATGGAATCGTAGTTTCTACACCCAGCTGGCTCCCGTGTGGAATCTAATAAAGATGATTTCTGCTGTCTGTCTAATCGTGACTCCCCTGTGGCTCAAAGGTTCAGAGTCTGCACTTGGGGGTGCTGATAATTTAAGAAAGGGAGGACTTGAAAAGAACTGAAAGGGGATGGTGAGAAGTTGAGCAGCATTGGTTCAAATCCCAGCTCCACCACTGACTATGACATGCTGCTCAGCCCCTCTAAGCCTCATCTCAGTCTATTCATCTATAAAATAAGGACAGTGAGGAAATGAATATGGGGGTTTTGAGATTATTAATATACTTAACCTCATTCAGCACGGTGCTGGGCATATAGCAATTGCTCAATGATCAGTGTTAGTTATTCACATTCTGTTCACAAGAACCATGGTTCAGCTTTGGGAAACTGACCTAGATATAGTCAAGACCTTGACTCCGGTTCAGAGAGATTACCTAAGTTGCCCAAGGCCACAGCAAGTAAGATTGGATGCTTGGCCAAGATGAGCTTGGGTCCTAAATCCATCTGACTTCCAGTCTCTCCTTTTCCACTGCATTCCAACACAGAGGTGAGTTGAATTTTGGCCTCTCCACACCAACCCAGTTGCTGAGAAGGGAGTAATTTCCATTTCACTGGAGTGAGAACCCTGTTGTTACTAGCAGATCTTCATGCATCTCATGAAGCCTTCCCCTCTGGCTACTGTTCTTGACCAAGGATGAGATAGGATGTAGGTTTCACAGCTTCTGAAGAAGTCATTAAGCATAGAAGCGTAAGGGAAGGAGGAGAAGGTGAGAAATAGCAGCTGCCAGGGCTCCCCTTGATAACACTGTTCCCTTCCCACACTCCAGTGAGGGGTGAGTTGGAAGACAAGACCGAGCCAAAGGCTTTGAAGACTGATTTGTAAAATAAACCAGTCTGGGCCCCTATAAACCAGTCTGGGCCCCTCTGATGTCTAGATTCCAGATGCTTCTCGACCAGCCCTGGCTTCTCTGGGTGACTTTACTCCACCCATGTGCCTGAGACTCGGGTGTGGATTCAAGTTCCTCTACAACCCCAAAGAGTCAAAAGACTTGAGCTGTATCCTCATCCCCCCACCTCAACATTACTCTATTTGGGGGAGAGAGGTATTAATTTTATTTTTTTCAGTTGATTGCACACACACACACACACACACACACACACACACACACACACATATATATATATATAAAACATCATTGTCTACCCTGAAATTCTCCACCACCTTGTCACCCATAAACCATCATCTTAATCTCTTGTGTCCATGCCTTCCCTGCTTTTTCTTCCCCTCTCTTGTTCTACGTTTTTTTCCTGTTGACAGTTATAAATTTTCCTTGTCCTTTTGTTTTCCCTATATCCTGCATATAGGTGAGCTCATCCAGAATCTCTCTATCTTTCTGGCTTATTTTGCTAACATGATTCCTTCAAGGTCCATCCATGTTATCACAAATGGATCAAGTTTGTCTTTTTGATTGCTGAATAGTATTCCATTGTGTTCATATACGACAATTTTCTGATCCATCTGTCTGTTTTGGGGCATTTGGGTTGTTTCCATATCCTGGTTATTGTAAATAGCGCTGCAATAAAACATCTGAGTACAGTTGTCCTTTTGAATTAGTGTTTTTGTATCCTTTGGGTAGATACCCAGAAGTGGGATTGCTGGATCGAATGGTAGTTCCATTTTCAGTAGTTTGAGGGTCCTCCACACAGCATTCTGTAGTGGCTTAGCATTTTGCATTCCCTGCATTACTCTACTTATTGTTAAATTTTGCACACCATCCTGTGCAGATATATTATGTACCATATGTGGTGGGTCTATTATAAAATATAGCAAAATACATATAAAAGAAGAAATGGGAAATAGACATACTTTGTCCCCATATCTGTGTACATGTGGTTGACATTCAGTGCCTGTTCCCGCTCCCTTTCCCAAGTGGTACTCCCATTCATAAAAGAGCTGCCTTCTTGAATTGCCTTTGGCTTAAAAGAATATCTCACTTGGAAATTGACATCCCTTCTTCCCCTAAGGGTGAGAATATGAATTCTTGGCCCAAAAATTGTAATCATCTGATGAATATAAATCACAGAACCCCGTTCAGGACACATAATCTATGCTCCTTCCATTCCAGAAGCCTCCTCCATTCAAGCCTGGTCATCTGGACTCTTTCCTGTAGATAGTAGGGACCCCACACACACACAACCCACAGGGTCTGGTACAGAGCTGGGTCAGACCTGGGGCAAGCCAGGCTTCCATCTCAGGCACCAAGCTTAAGGAGAAGTCCAAAAAATCTCCATAATCAAGATAAATAAAGACAAGCTCAGGATTACTAGTATTTCCTTTGGCCTCAGGCTCCAATAGGGCTCAACAAAGCATTGTTATTCATCCCATCTGCATTTAAAATTTAAGATTTTGTTCATCATAGACGTTTCTTGCCGTAAGTTAAAAATATGGCATTACAATATTTTTGTTCCAACTACTAAATTTTACGGGGTCACCTTCACCTGGTGCCCCAGTCAAGGCCCCTCTCCCCTAACTTGCTTTTTCATATCTGCAAGAAAAACTGGTCCGAGTCTGTCTCATCATCATACCTGCCTCTCAGGATGGAGTGTGAGGTTTGGCTCTGCAGGTAGTAGGCTGGTTTTAGGGATGAATGAGTCACTGGTTTTAGGGATGAATGAGTCACAGGGAGGTTGTGTGTTTCATTCAGCCAGGTCACCCCGACAATGCCCTCAGCAGGGTTGGGGGCCATTCAGGGTTCACGTTCTGAAACTCAATCCTGGGTCACAGTTTCCTATCCTGCTCCCTTGCCACACCTTCCAACCCCACCAACTATTCTAGCAAAGACAACCCCAGAGAGGACTTTCTCCAAAAGAAGTCTGAGAGCCAGAAAAACCCTTCAAGAACTCTCTGTCAAGCACAAACTTGTCTTTTTGCAAAATTCATTCTGAGCCAGGCAGCTGAAAACAGACAGGGCTTCTTTCCCTGGTGTGGGAAAACTGTACATTGTGTCTTGAGGCCTCCTGCAGAGGGTTGAAATGTTTTCCCCCTCAGGGGAAATGAAACTCCATCTCATACACTGCCATTGCGACTGTTTCCAATCCCACACTCAGGACAATTGCTATTCTGATTGTATAAGCCCAGGTCGGGTATACACACTGAGGCATCTGAATATATTTACAAGGAAATCAGCATAATGCACAGTTAATATTCAGAATGTGATTAATCCAAAAGCCCCTTTCCATATTCCAATTACATCCACTGCTCCCCTACGTGGGCCGGGTTTTGCTTAAATGCATATGGAGTCAATTGGAGCACCAGATTTATGGAGGCTGCTGAAAGTCTGGTGCTGCCTACGGTAATAAGTTATATTCCTATTATGTGGTGGGCAATAAAAAATCTGATATTTATTCTGCTGGATTTTGAGAAACTCTTGGAAAGAACCTCGGCCGCCAGAACACAGTGACATATTTCACAAACAAATGTCCTCACGGTGACTGACTATATAGAGGAGACAGGACTGTCCTGGAAATCTAGTTCCCAGGTGTACTGGAAGAGGTCAGCCAGCACCCTCCCTGGAGGCCACTAGTTTCTCTCCACCCTGAACAGAGCTTCCTGCTTCTCTTCTGGCAAAGTTCAGAATGCGTGGCCTCAAGCAAGACCCTGAGACTCTCAGAGACTCTTTCTCCACCTGTGAAAATGGGACTAACAACCTCCAAGGTTGGTTGCAAGAATGAGGTGACATTCCGAGCACACATGTGTCTAGTCCGGTGCCTGTCACATGGCTTGCATCCCTAAGATGAGTTTAAAAGAAGAAACGGAACTCACAAATTAATAGATGGCCCACAGTTAATTTTTTCCACGCACGAAGGCACTTACAGAACTGTGTGGCCTCCAGATGTGGAGACTCTGGCACTGGGGAGGTGGAAGGAATGGTTTTTGATGGTGCGTGGATAGTGATTTTTAGTCTAGAGTTGTGCACTGATTTGAATGTGCCTTAGGGGAGATAGCCAGATACTGACACCGGGATTTCATGAATATTATAGCTGAGACCAAGATGACAAAGAGCTAAATATGTGAGGGGGGGAGGGGATCTTAAATAAAAAGTAATAAACCAAGCGTCAATAAATTTTAAATAATAAAATAATAATATAGGGTAAAAATCTTCAAGGAAATATTAAAATAAGTGGGGTTAGTGAAAAATGGTTCTCTTTTTTTTTTTTTTTTTTTTTTTTTGAGACTAAGTCTCGCTACGTTGCCAGGGTAGTCCCGAACCCATGGACTCAAGTGACCCCTAGCTTCAGCCTCCCAGGTAGCCTCCCATGGTGAGCACCACCATGCCGAGCTATTTTTTAGGGACTAGGTCCCATTATGTTGCCCAGGGTAGTCTTGAACCCTCAGACTCAAGCGATCCTTGGCCCCAGCATCCCAGCGCTTGGATTACAGGAACATGCCACTGTACCTGGCTCAAAAAAATGGTTCTAGTGGAGAAACTGGTGACACAAAAATCTCTTGGGGGTAGCATAGCCCTTTTTAACAGTCAAAAGAAAATCAAGAATCATGAAAAGCAAAGCTGAGTCCTGTGGGAATCCCAGGGTTGTTCTCCAAAACGTATCTTCTGCCCATTCTTGCCATCCCCCCACTTGCAGGAAAGCACCCCTGAAGAGAAAGCATTGAAAACAGCCTCACTGGAGGGAGAAACTTGAATGCTCTCAAGTTTGTTTTTCAAGCAAATAATCTGCTGAGTTTGCATTTCCCCAACAGTTCAAATTATCTTTCAATATCCCTGATCACTGATGGGCTGCGGCAATGATGCAGCGCAGTGATGGAGAACTGCTGCTCTCCGGAGCCGTGGCATATAGTTCCATCCAGGCTATCCACAAACCAGACACGGGCTGAAAAGGAAAAGTGTGCGCCAGTTCTTTCCACTAGTAACGAACAGCTGGTGAGCTCCTGCGGCCTTTGTCATCAGCGAACCTAATTACGCAGCACCCCGCTCTCTGGAAGACAAAAGCCATTTCAGGCTGAAAAATGTGCAGAAAAGCAAGCTTCTGTAGCAGCGAGCATGGGCTTTGTTTGGTTGAGGGTGCATCTATTTTTACATAAAGTTCTGACGTTCTTTCATGCACACGGAGAGCCGAGAGGCCCTCTTCCTCTGGCAAATGCTGAGGAGCTGAAGGCTTTTCAGAGTGCCGGCAGCAGGGGTTCTCACTCAGAGACAGCGGGGAAGATTCTGGAGGTCTGTGGATTCCCTGAAATGACAAGCAACCCAGGGGAACCAGTGTGTGTGCATGTGTGTGTATGTGTGCAGGTACACACACATGCTCCCACTCACATCCTTGCATCTAGGCACATGCACATGAACATTTTTCTGGAAGAAGGTTCATGAATTATCAAAAGGGCTCATTCAAGCATTGTCTGCCGTATTGTCGGCCATGATGCGGAATCTTAAAGAGAGGTTGGATATGGGGGCGGTGGTTAAGAGTGGGAGAAGAGGCTTATTTGTGTGGATTATGACTCCCCTTCATAGTGTTGGAGAATTAAAACAGGTGAAGTTATTTGTAATTTGCAAATAATCTGAGTTATTTGTAATTTACAAATAATGAGTTATTTGTAATTTACAAATAATGCGAGTTATATTTGTAACTTACAAATAATGCAAGTTGTTGGTAAGTTATTCCTGGAATATGAGACTGTCTTCTTTCGACCTCAGTGGCTCCCTACATTGTAAGCATTGCATACAGACCCTTCTCACCAGGTCTCATCTCTCCAGCCAGATGCTAATCTCCTAGGAGACAGGATTCTGGCACATGACACATCCTGTCTGCTTCCACACTGCAGGTGACATAACTGTGCTTATCTTCAGGAGTCACTAGTCAAGAGACCATGAGCTTTGCTGTCAAGTAGCTAGACAGGGACTCAATGCTCTTTGGGGTCTCCATCACACAGTTCTAAGGCTTTCTTGAACAAGTTACTAAACCACTTCCATCCTGGGTCTTATGACCCAAATGCTGATTCCTTCAACATATCTCCTCCTAAGGAGCCACAAAGGAAAAGTCACATGAGAAAGGGGAAGAGAAAAAAGGGACAAATCTTTTGTCCAAACGTTTCAGGTAATTGGTAGTAGAAACCCTGCTGGCCCCAGGTGTGAATGAGCAGACTTGTCTCTTTCTCCTCCTGCTGTGCTTGAGTGAAGAATGTAGTCCACATTCTAAGTCTGAAAAAAGCGAGTAATTTTATTAATAGAAGCCTCATTTTCCTGACCTCCAGCACACTTGTTTGTTGTGTGCCGAACTCTGAGCCTCTGTAAGTAACCCAAGATCTCAAGTCATCTATGTGCCAGGCTCAGGAAATGTCGAGGTGATGGTGAGCTGCCATGTCAGTAAAGGTGGGGGCCATTTGATTGTGAGACCAGCTCCCCTACAGTCAGCCTCTCTCCTGAAAAGGAATATCATCAATTCAGAGATGCAATTTTTCAGCTCATGGGGTGCAAGAAGGAGCCACACAGCTGAGCCACATAGATGACAATAAGCAACCCCACCATGATTCTGAAATGGAACCACTTCAGTATCCTGTAGTGGACCTGGATCTAGCGAAGGACTAGCTTGCTTCTCCAGCAACAGCAGGAATCCATGGTATTTGACCCTATTGCCTTAGAAAACTTATTTCAAATTCAGAAAGTCCTTGACTAATCATAGAGTCCAGGAATTAGAGTTTCTGATTAATTGAATTTTCCAGTCAATTGAGTGCTAATCAGAAAAATCTTTTGCATTTTAACCCCCATGGCATGTTATCTTTCAATAACAGTGTGGTGGTTCACTCTTCATCTGATGCAAGCTCTAATTTTGAGGAACTATGTCATTGTGAGCAACTTACTGTTTTAATTATCTGTTGTCACATAGAACAATAACTTCAAAGTTAGTGGCTTAAAAAAACGCACAGTATCTGTTCCCTTGAATCAATTGTCCAGGCACAGCTTAGCTTGCCCCTTTCCTCGTGGTCCTATAGTGCTACAATCAAGGGTCAACAGGCTCCTTTCTGGAGGTGGGGTCCTCTTCCCAGCTCATGTGGTTGTTGGCAGAATTCAGTTCCTTGCAGTTGTAGGACTGAAGTTCCTGTTTGCTTGCTGGTTGAGAGCTGTGCTTACTCTATCTCCTGACAATTGATTCTTTACTATGAGACCTTCTCAGAATAAGATACATCTTCAACATTAACTCACTATTCACCACGATCCTTTGAAGCGGAAGCAATTATGTTTCCTACTTAATAGATGAGGAAACTGAAGCTTAATAAAATGTGGTTGGTACAAGGACATTCAGCCAGCAAGTGGCAGAGCCCAAATCAAAATCAGGGTTGGCTGGTTTCATGTGTCTTTCGTGGACCTTTCAATGGTTCCTTTGTTCTCTGCTTCTAGTTGAGTCCAGCTGGCAGGCCCCTAGCAGGAGATAAAAAGGAGTATACTAAGTCCCCACATACTAAGTTCTTCAAAACTGTGACTTCTAGAGCAACAATGTGTAATGAAACCAATTTGATTATAAACTAATTGATAAACAAGAGCTCAGTTCCTATGACATATTTTTGATCACCAAAAGCATCAACTTTCCAAAGACTCAGAATACTTCTAATGTCAAACAACAACTTGTACACATTCATTCATTCA
Source organism: Uropsilus gracilis (assembly GCA_004024945.1). NCBI lineage: Eukaryota > Metazoa > Chordata > Mammalia > Eulipotyphla > Talpidae > Uropsilus > Uropsilus gracilis. Next base: position 50,041 of record PVHY01008707.1, read on the forward strand.
CTAGGGTAACTTGTACTCATTCATTCATTCACTAGAGTAACTTGTACTCATTCATTCATTCATTTCCAACCCACTTATTCCAGGTCAGGGATGCAGGTGGCCAGAGTCTGGCCACTCAGGGAGCAAGGCAGGACCCCATCCTGGACAGAGGCACTTTGGTCACGAGGCACTCACACCCACACACTCACACAGGGACCATGGAGACACACGGGTGTCTGCACATCTTTGAGATGAGGGAGGAAAGCAAGAGCCTGGAGAAAACCCATGTAGATTTGAGGAGAAGGTGAAAACTCCACACAGACAGGGGCTCCAGAGAGAAGCTGACACAGGGCTGTGAGTGAAGCAGTTAAAAATTGTATTGGCGCCAGAGTACGCTGGTGGCCGGGGTCTGAGAGAAAGACGCCCAAGAAGAAGCGAGAAGCGCTGAAAGGCACATAAAAAGGAGCGAGGGGAAAAAGGGAGAGGAAGGAGATGAGAACGACAGACTGAGAGTACTGGCCCACGTGGCCTGGTCAGGGAAAACCCCCTGAAAGAGTGAGCTGGAGGTGATAAGGAGCCACATGGTGGAAGAGTGACCGGCAGAAGAGTAGCCGATGGAGATGGCCAGGGATTTGGAGAGCTGATTTGTGCATCAGCAATTGTGGAAGAAGTTTGAAGAGCTGGAGAAGCAGAGCAGCTCAGAACACTGAAGAGAGAAGAAGCAAAGAGAAGACGCTGGAGAAAGACTGGGCTTTGCAGAGTGCCTGCCTCAGGTTTGGAGGGGCAGGGGGGCACCATCTTGGACTGTTTCTTTGGGGCCTTTGGGACTGAGAATGGTGACTGAGGTAAGATAACTGGCCACTTGTGGCTGTGAGGACTTTTAGTCTTGCCTGTTGAGTTCCCTTGTTAATAAAATTCCTAGTTAAACTGCATTTGTCTGGCAACTGCTCCATGAGGGTGGATCGACCTAAGGAAACCTGACTGGCAGAAACCGCATTTTAAAAGGCTCTTTTTTTCCCCCTGTGGCTTGTTGGTTGGAGGATTCTGCTCCTTTTGCACCGGATTTCAAAAGCACATTCCCCCCCTCATCGGTGTTAAAACAAAGGGTGTTGAACAGATGCAGCCTTATTCCAAGACTTGTTGTGGCTGCATCGTCTTCTGCACTGAAGTCTCAGCTCCTATCAGGTAACCCAAGTCAGGGAAGTTCCTCCTTGAGCCCCACCACCCCCCACCCCAATCCAGAGCCAGGTGTAACAGCCTTGTCTTACAGACAGCATGAGGACCGCAGGGGCTACAGGAGCGAACACTTCGTCATTCAGGGCCTCCAGGTCAGCACAGCGCAGCCGGTCTAGGTCCAGGCTGCCAGCTGCATTCAGACCTGCTCCTGGATGTCTCCTGCCGAGGCCACCAGCCCCCCAAAGCATGTTCTTCCCTTGGCAAAGGATGGAGCATAAGCGAGAGACCCTTATGTGCAGCCACAGGTCTGGCTTCTGCTCATCTCACTCCTGCTGCCTATCCTGTGGCCCTGAGCAAGTCCCATGGTCCCGCTCTAGCCCATGGTGTGGAAAGGTTCTTGCTCCTATTTGCCCGGGAGGCAATTCAAGAGCTCGTGGCCAGAAAGATGGTCTCAGCTGCTCCAGACGGCATGCCACCAGCCTGGGCCCAACACCCAGCATTTCTCACACCGGACTTCTAATGTCCTTTAACGCACGTGTCAGCAGCCCCCCTGGATGTACGTCTGTAGTGGCTGTTTTATTATTTGGACATATTTTAATGTTACAAATGCTATTTTTTTTTTTTTGAGACTAGGTCTCGCTATTTTTGCCCATGGAACCGCAGGCTCTCGTTGCCCGGGGTACCACAGACTCAAGCAATCCCCAGCCTCAGCTTCCCAGGTAGCTGGGATTACAGGCATGCGCCACCATGCCCAGCTATTTTTTTGGAACTAGGTCTCGCTATGGGCCCCAGGCGGGACTCGAACCGCGATCCCTAGCCCCAGCCGCTTCATAGGCTGAAGCTTACTGGCACAAGTCACCATTCCCAGCCCCACAAATGCTATTTATTAAGCTCTCCTCCAACTACCCAGTTTCCTGCAGAGCACTAGCCCACCTTGCAGCTGTGGTGGCCACTGGCCCTCTGACAGCGGCCTCTGTGCCCAGCCCTGATGGAGAGACTGGGGCTGACATCAAGAGCACCCTCTTCTTAGAGTTCACACCACATTCCCTGCAGGAGTTGATCCATATTTATACACCTCTGCCAAGGGAGTCCTCACAGCCACCCTGGCCAGGGGCTTCTGTTCCTGCCCCAGTGTTAGAAACCTGCGGTGCAGCACCCTAGGGTGACATACCTGGGGTCACCCAGCTCAGAGGTTAGCGAGGCAGGATTCAAGGCCAGGACACATTTATTTCAGCCCCCTGGGGAGCAATAGGTTCAGCTCCATTGCACGGAGAAGTCTGAGGATGGGAGTGTAGGAGCCAACTCCCCAGAACACATAAAACTGGCATCACCGATGGACGCAGCCAGGTCATACACGACTCTGTCAAATCGACTCTGGCAACAAGACTGAGTAGGGGCCCAGGGGAATCCCCGAGGTTCCAATCCCACTGGAAGAGGTCACTCGCCACTCCTGAGGGCGCCTCTCCAAGCCCAACAAGATCTGCACTCCCACATCAGCTGCTTTGGGCCCCCCCCCCATGTTTTACAGCCCACTCCATGAAGAGAAAATCCATATCGATTTCAGAGCAACTCACGCTGTGAATTTTAGGCATGACTCTCCTGGCCACCTGGAGACGAGAATCGCCGAAATGCACAGGGGTTTAAACCTAATTATCGCCCCAGAAGCCCATGGGCACGGGTAGCCTAGCACCCATGTGAAAAGGCGCAGACATGCTACCTGCAAAAATGCATACCACCTGGTAGAGAGCTGGCCCTGCTCTGACGGGGCTTCCTTTGGCCATGAACTTTGTGTGAGAACTGAGCTCCAGTCATTTGCAGTATTAACAATAATGATGATGGCAAAACAGCGGCTGCTATCCACTAACCACTTCGCATCACATTTCTTTCTAAATTCTCACGGTAGCCCTGTCACTTGTAAGTTCTGGATGAATCCTTATTTTCTCATCTGTAAACTGAGGCAGTATAATAACACCCTTTATAACACTGAGGGTCAGTTTAACTGAAGTAACAAGCTCAGAGATGTTAAAACAATTACCCAAGGTCATACATTTCATATAGGGTTTGTTCTGGATCACAGGGTATTGCTTTTAAAGCATTTAATTGCCACTATTGGGTCATGGAGCTGATTTCCTGTTGTGTTTGAACTTTGGGAGGGGGGAAAACATGGACTTCCATTTCTTTCTACCACACTTTACTGCCAATTAAATCTATTCTCTCAGGTCAGTTACCTGAGAGTAGCTAACCAATGCCCTCTTCAGAAAATAAATAAATAAATAAATAAATAAATAAATAAACTCTTGGATTTGGCTCTGGATCGACTGACACCAACCACAGCTGCTCCCATCACATGGGGTTTGTGTTCCTGTTTTGCCACAGTGCCCACCACTCCCTACTGCCCTACACCTGGCACACTTCTGTCTTGTCACTGCCAACCCAGTTATAAGCATATAAGATGGTAGGCTACATTAACCCACTCAAGTAGCACATCAAAGCCCAGAGGGATGCCCCATTATGCATAGGCACCAGTCTGCAGAGGCAGAAATGGGATTAAGGAGACAGTGCTTTGCCCAAGGTCACACGGGTAGCAAATGTCAGAACAGGGATACCAACCAACCTTCTTTGTCCTTTTCCAAGTTTCCCTCCGAGGCTCACCAGCTAAACTAAGTCTGCACACTGAGGCAGGAAAGGAAAATCAATGTCAATCTCACACACCGGCGAAAGCTTGTAAAAAGAGAGAGCTCAAGTCAGCTTTCCGATCTCACAGATTCTCCTGCAACTACTCTTCTGAGGACAAAGGGCTGCTTCCAATGGCTAATGGCTCCCTCCGTGCAAGACCCTTATCAGGGAGCAGGCAGGGCTTACATTTATCCTGCTTTGTGGCCACCACAGACTCCCACATTCAGTCGGCTGTCACTTTTTCATCGCCAAACCTCACGGGGAAAGCAAAGGGTGGGGAGGGCTGAGGCTGACAGCAATCCCACCCTCAGGCCCTGCCCCAGTGGGTGAAAGTGCCATCCCCCCAAAGCCCCATCAGCCTCCATAGACAGACAGCTCCCTTACCCCAAATAAAGCATCCCCAAGGTTGGGGAGCCCAGGGGGAGAGATTTCATTTTCTCTCCGGTTCCAGGGCTGACAGTTTGGACAGTAACTCCCAAGGAACAAACTTTATTCTCAGAGAGGCAGACAGGCCTGAGCGTTCAATGATGCCATGAATATTTATGGCTTTTCTTCCTGCTTCTCCCTCAGCCTTGGCCAGGACACAGGGTCCCCACTCACAGGCTCAGCGTTTGCCGAGTGGAGGCTTCATCATCGCTATTGTCTCGCTTCTGTCAGAGACCAGTAGGTGGCGCTGTTGTCTCTAGTGAATAATGGTGCCACTAAACTTACACTAGCCAGGCGGTTATTTAGATTCAGGTCAAATCCTTTAATCCTCAGAGAACAACCCCAGAAAGGAGGCAGTGGGGTGCAGAGAGGTGGAGTTGTTTAACCAAGGCCACACAGACAGGAGGTATTGGAGACAAGATTCAAATTCATAAACTGGTGGCAGAAGTTTTCTTTGAGAGATAATCTGAAAATTACACAAAATTGTCTGTGAAAGACAGTCGTCCCTACCCCAGGAAGGACTAGTTTTTTCTGACGTTATACCCTTCCTGTTCGTCGTACGTTAAAATGCCCTTTCTTTAATGAAATGTTAATATAATGGATGGTGATGGATATATTTGGTCTTTCTTTTTCTTCCAACTAAAATTTAGAAAATTTTACTATTCTATATCCCCTCACTCCCAATCTCCAGGTCTCCAGATCTCCAAGATTTAAGACCATGTCCCTTGAAAACTAAGCTTTTTTGTGCCAAATTAGGAAAACATTGAAGTCCCTGTGGATGCAACAAAAAAACACATTGGTAACTTTCTAACCGTAACTCCCTCCCCCCAAAAGCTCATATATACGTTGAACTCTTAATCTTCATCCTTTATTCCAATGAGATGTATTTTAGTGAGCATCTACTTTGTAGTCCAGTAGTAGCTACACCTGCATCTACTACCTATTTATATACAGCCCTGGGAATACAATATAGAGAATATACATTATATATTAAAAATTATATGTTGTATATTAGAAATTCTGAATATATATTTTAGACATTATATATAAGATATATATGGCATATATCTTATCATTTGGGGGGGGGACTAGGTCTCGCTACGTGCCCCCGGCGGGACTCAAACCGCGATCCCTGGCCCTGACCAAGGCTTCCTAGGCTGCCACCTACAGGCATGCGCCACCATGCCCAGCCATATCTATTATAAAAATATATATATTAATACATATGTCATATAATAGGAATATATTATACATGTTATATATTAAAGGCCATTAAAGATAAAAGTGCACATAATATATAATATGTATTAAAATTATATAAATATATATAATATATGTGTTATATATATCTGGGAACACAATACAGAGAAGACACGTCATCCCTTCAAGGAGCTCACAGCCCATGGAGGAGGATGAATCAGACACACATGCGCACACAAATATGAACCTGTGAGCCACGAAGGAGAGGTACCAGGTGCACCAAGCAGTCAGGGAAAACTTCCCCAGGGAAACCCCTCATGAGCCGAGATCCAAAAGATGGTCAGGCATCAGTCGGTAGTACGGAGGCAGGAAGGATACCGCAGGCAGATAGCAGGGCAGGAGCAGAGGCCCTGTGGCCTGGGGGAGAACCCTTGACCTAAGACCAACATCAGGTACAGACAAGAGCTGAACCTGTCTTGTGGGGCGGTTTTTCCTTTTACCCCTGATGCTTCGGGAGAGAACAGATTCTTTTCTATCCCGGATAATCTTCCTCTTGCCTGGACCTTGACTAATTTGGCTCTTGGTTCAAATGTTGGTCCAAGTGAAGGTGACTAACTGGTACCGCCCAATGGACCTCTAAGTAGATGGAAACCTGGGATGTTCTGAAGGGTTTTCAGCCCCTGGTGCTGGATGAGAGGACCTTGATGTCGCATTAACGTGCTTAAAGACTCCCTTGACCTGCGTGCAGATAAGAGGCAGAGGGTGGGGATAAGAAGGAGCAGGATCCTCCTGATGGTCCCCACCAGGTGACCACATCTGGATCAAGGGTCTGATTATTAGATCTCATGGGCAATATTGGATGAGCTGGTGGGCAAGCGCCACCCCATGGGCAAGGATCTGATAAAGCTTAACACGTTCACGCATGTAGCTGCCCTTGCTGCCACCTTGCCTAGCACCTTAGCACTGAAAGTCTTAGGTCAGTGTGTGTCCATTCTGGACAAACAGGTGGTCATCTCAATATCAGGACCTGGCCTGTGTTCATCAGGACATACCTGCACTGATGTCCCAGGCTGCCCTAATGAACTGAAGTTGAGATGGTGCCATTATTGTGCCCGTGGCATCTATTAAACTTCCTTCTGTGTAACGACCTGGATCAGCAGTCTGATGAACAAGATACTTTTTCACCCATAGGCTTTTCTGCACGATGTTTGACGTAGGCAAATATTTTGACTAATATGTATAGCTTTGAAAGGAACCCTACAGGTTAAAGATCTATGTCACAATAGAAGTGTACATTTTTCAAGGGTTCGGTAAAACCTCAGTCATGTGATTGCAGTATAGTGCCAGAATGCCTGAGTGCAAATTCTGCCCCTGTCATTTATCAGTCCATGACCTTGAACTTATTGTTTTGACCTCTCGTGTATGAAATAGGGATAATAATAATACCTGCCTCTTAGGGTTGTCGTGAGAGAAGACATGGACAGTGTTGCACACCAGTCCTAGCATGCACTAAGTGTTCATTAAGTGCTAACCTTTTGGAAAGAGCTGCACCAAAGACGATTAAGAAGCACAGACCCCTGCAGAAGATAACCCTGAACTACCATCCACAGAGGGAATTGTGGAACCCCATCTCTGCAGAACCAGAGGGACCTTCGGGATGACCAACTGCAGCTGAGTTAGCAAATCCAAAGATGGGGAACCCTGACAGCTCCTTGGGGGACACATACAAGGTCAAAGGGCATCATCTGCAATTGGGTCTCCAACAGGAAGGGGAGGAGGGGCAAGAGCCCCTCCAACTTACAAAGCCCCAAGGGTCCGTTTCACCGACACCTCGCAGTTGCCACTCAAATTGCACTTTAACAACAGAGTTTATTAACAAGGGAGCTCAACAGGGAGAACGAAACATCCTCAAAGCCACAAGTCTCAGTTATCTTACCCCAGTCACCATTCTCAGTCCCAAAGGTCCCCAAGACACAGACCAATGATGGATCCTTTGCCCCTCTGATCCTCAGAGGAAGGCACTTTCGCAAAGTCCAGTCCTTTCGCCGGCATCTTCTCTTTTCTTCTTTTTCTCCAGTGTCCCACACTACTTGACTTCTTCAAGGCCCTTCAAACTTCTTCCACGATTGCTGATGCAGAAATCAGCTTTCCAAATCGCTGGCCGTCTCTAGGTACCAGCTTTCCAGGTCACCTTGCCGCAACGCCACACTCTCCACACCGGTCACTCTTCTATCAGTCACCATGGCTCCACGCCACCTCCAGCTCACTCTTCCATGGGACTTCTGCCCAGACTGGTCACTTGGGCTACTCTTTACCCGCTTGCCATTCTCTTCTCTCTTCTCCCAAAGGTTCTCTCTCTCTCCAAAAGTTCTCTTTCCTCCCCAAAGGGTCTCTGTCTCCTCCTACTCTCTGCTCTTTGCCTTCCCCCCCCCTTCTGGTCCAGCACCCTTTTCCCAACCCCTCCCACTTCTTTCTTTTTCCTCCCTTTTTCTCCCAACGGCTACTCCTGGCAGCTTTCAACTGCCACACCAAATGGGGCAGAGCCAACTGCCACCGGTCAATGGGGGAGGAGCACCTTAAGGGGGCGGGGCTAACTGCCACCAGCCAATGGGAGCAGAGTACCTTGCTAAATGCCACAACCTAGGGTGGTGGGGGGGTAGGGGCACCCAGTTTCAATCTGCCCTCCACCTTCTCCTGACCAACTAGAAGAAGTCACCAGACTCAAGTCCTTTTTGTATGACTTCAGCTGTTCATTCATTCACTGCGCATTAACTGAAGACCTACTGTGTACCACATTCTGTGATCAGTGCTACAGACAAGCTGGTGCTGCCACCGAGTTTCCCAGGGGAGAAGACCCAAGACAACCACCCAGAGAATGGGTCTATTCTTACTCATCTCTGTGTTCTCCATGCCTCACCCAGTGCCCAGAGGACCATTAGTGCCCATCAGTAACCATTTCCCTGCACGTGGCACAGCTCTGCTCTGGGAAGCTGGGAGGCTCGGTTCAAACTCTGGCCCCACCACTTCCTTGCGTGCGGCTCTGAGCAGGACACATCTTCTCTCTGAGACTCAGTTGCCTTACACATCGCGTGGACACTCGCATCACAGAGTTCTGGAAGGTTACAAAAGCCCCCAGACAACCTGGAACCTGGAACACAGAGTCCCTGGATATCACAGTGGTCGAAGCCCAAGAGCCTGCTAAACGCTCCCATCCCCGGTCACCTCTGGACAACAAGGACAGACGACTGAACAGCTCCTCTCCAGCCCATGTACACTGGGACCCCGGGACTCAGACCTGGCAATTGTGAGCAACTGTCTCGGGTGGGCGCAGAGCAGCATCTAGTGGAGGAAAATGAAGATGACCGCAGCACAAGGACACTGGGAGAGAGTTTTACAGGCTGGGACAAAGGTGAGCAGAGAAACCAGGAAGGCTGATGTGCCTGTGTTCCCAGCAGAGAGGTGAGACACAGTCACTTTAACAAGATTCATGGCCACAGGCACATGAAAAACTGCTCAACATCACTAGCAATCAGTGAAATGCAAATCAAAAAAAAAAAAAAAAAAACGGGCAACAAGTGCTGGCGTGGATGCAGAGAGAAAAAAACACTCTTACACTGCTGGTGGGAATGTGAACTGGCCCAGCCACTATGGAAAGCAGTATGGAGGACCCTCCAACTAATGAAAATGGAACTACCATTTGACCCAGCAATTGCTCTTCTGGAAATCTACCCAAAGGAGGTCTCAATGCTTGTACAAAGGGACACCTGCGCTCAGATGATTTGGGCAGCACTGTTTATAATTGCAAGGACATGGAAACAACCCGAATGTCCCAAAACAGACGAGTGGATGAAAAAGATGTGGCATATATACACAATGGAGTATTACTCACCAATTAAAAATGACAAATTTAATGATTTTTATGATAATATGGATGTACCTAGAATAAATCATATTAGCAGAAACAAGTCAGAAAGAAAAAGATATCGGGGGTGGGGGGCATACCTAAGTGGGCAAAAAAACCATACAAAGATGACTGAAGTTGTATGATAATAAAGGTAAAATGAAAAAAATTCAAAAAGAAAGAAAAAGACAGAACCCAAATGGTTTCACTAATATGTGGGATGTAGGAAAAACAAACAAAAGACCTGGAGGAAAAGTCAAAAATAGCTAAAAAACAAACTGAAGTTCACAACTTGGCCCTGGGGCGAGGGGCGGGGAGAGCCCCGGGGATTACAAAGATGTGAAATAATTATATAATAATGTATTTAAAAAAAAAAGACTCATGGCCCCTCATGCCTGAACCCTGAGAGCCAACAGCCACGTGGCCTCCTCCCCAGGCTCCCCTGGGTGTGAGTCTCCTGGTCCTCTGGACTCAGAGGCACATCTCTATGTTCTGCCCCACCCATCCATGTCCAGCTCTGCTGCCACCCCCCCCCAGGTCCCCAGGGTGGGGGCAGGGCAATAAGGGCTCTGTGCCAACACACAGCCAGGGCCACCAGGGTCCCTCCTCACCCTCCTCCTGATCTGACATCAGCTCCCTCCACTTCGGGCTCTGCTAGTCTCTGCCAAGCAGGGATGGACACTACGCTGGCCCCTTCCTTCTCCATCCTCCCTCAGCTTCCCTCAGGCCCTGTCCGCCAACCCTCCTTCTGCCACGAGGATTCAG